>JAKSZP010016444.1:0-42193 GCA_022478985.1 Massospora cicadina | reverse complement strand
CCACTCTTACTACTGAGGCTACATATCCCACCATATCTTCAGCAGGGGCATATATATTTTCATACTTTAAACGCAGTTCCTTGAAACTTCTTGAGTGCTGCGAATCATGGAAGAGGTCAAACGGTAATTTTTAGGGGTGATTTGGTACACAGGAATAGGTTCCTTATCTGAGCCATGAGAGAGCAGATATGGTTCATAGGTATGCATAGTGTTTCCATTATAAAACGCGAGATGCAAACGACCTTATTCCCATAACAGCAATGGAATGCCCGACATTACCATGGCCATCTGTCAGGATTTTTCCTGGGTTAGTTGAAAGCCTTGTCCAGGGGAAGGATCGATGCCTCTATTCAAGGGGCATAAAGCCCAAATGGCTTGATAGATTTAAAAATAGGGGTCAAGTCTATATCATTAGCAAATATACCAAACTCAGGGCTTTTATATAATTACTAAAAATTTGGGAAAACGTTAGATCCCCATTCTTTGAGACACGTGACCTATGGTATCAATTGACCTGGTCACGAGGGCAGCGAGATCTGAGTAAGGTTCAGAACAATGGGCAATCCAGAAGACCAGGAGAAACGCTACATGGATGGGGCCACAACGATTCTTGAGGCACCGTGTCCCCACGCACCCTATAAAAATCCTTGCATGTTATCATAATAAAGTACTTTCATCAATAGGATTAATCCTATCTTATTTTTAATTAAGTTTAATTTATCCTAATTATTAAAGTCTCATCCATCGTTGCACCTGGAGCCACCCCTGTCCTCTCAGCTGACCCTAGCCCCATGCAGTCAGCCTACTTATTGGGTTCCCCATCATTAGCACCAGCAAGCGCATCTGGGGGAAACCTGATACCAACACCCTCAGGGCCATCTGCGCTGATTCCACCAGCATTGTCTGAATGCGCTGTCAAAATAAAACCCATTTATTGAAATTGAATTTGGAAAATTTGACGGAAATTAGGGAATCACAACTTCTGGACCTCAAAGTGTCCGTATCCACCAGGTATGAGCATGAAGGGTTGGTAATTTCCAGTTGGAGGTAACCATAATAACGCCGAGATGCTCCAACCTTCAGAGAAAAGAGGAAACAGCGGTGCAGCTGACTACAGCCAAAGCCCACAGCTGGCGCCCACCGTTTACATCTTGGAAAAGTCCCACACAGAAAAAGTTTGTGCACATAAAATTAAGTGGTTGGTGACTAATGTACGAAGAGTGTCTATAATTCTCCTGCTCCCAGCGTGGTAGTGCACAGTGCACAAGGCCAACGCCAGGGAACAAGCAGCTAGTATGAGAGTTACCAGAGCCCAGCTGAAGGTGCTGGAGCAATAATAACATAAGTGAAAGAGGGCGATTATTAGTGTATTTACTAATCAAAAGTGATGCGGTGCACAAGGGAAAAATGGGTAAGCGTCCCAGGTTGGAGGGAACCTGGGCGACCCAGTGGTGTGTGAGGGGATAACCTAATCATATTTGTGATGAAATGGTTAACATAGTGCAAGACCTCCTTGAAGAGGTTCACTTACAGGATCATCTGAAATAACATTTTTAATAAAAAATGGGAAAACAGGGGAAGTTTTTTGTGGAAAGTCAACCAACAAGGAATGTTGGTCACAGAAAACAAATTTAAACTTCATCATGGAAATTTGGGGTCTGCTGAAGCAGTCCCAAGCACCAATTCACCATTAGGCAAACACTACCATCCAAATTGGTAGAATACACCAAGATTGACTTCACTTGAGTAATTGATTAAAGTTGTATCCTACCCAAATGTGTAGTTTCATAAATGGGTTGGAGTTTGAACCCCTGTTCCTCAATCAACAAAATTGACCCATCATCATTAATTGAATAAACCGTCCATTTTAATGCATGGGCTGATGCAAGGGGCTGGGCGTTAGGCACCTCACTAGTACCAACCTGGGCATACTTGGCTTGTACCCAGCGTTGGTCTACTGTGTGCTTGAGGTCAGGGAGGGCCTGAGGCTTCACCTTCTTGGCCTCCTGCTGCCCACCTTATCCTTGGGTTTGGTGCTCACTATCATGTCATTTAACCATGACAGACTGGTGTACTACTGACCTGGTTGTGGTAGTTAACCATGAGTTAGCATAACCAAGGGGTTTAGCCCAGTATGACAAGGACCCTAGAGGTGTCCAGGTATAAGGAATGGTGGGTAAGCTGGTATGGGAGTTGCTTAAAGACATGGCTTTAAAAGGAGACTTTTGGAAAGAGTTTCTTGTAGGCTGGGGTGGTAGATCAGTATTGATAACACTTATTAAATAAACTTAATAGTGTTTGCATTATAAGAATTTTTTTATTGACCACAAAGATTAACCAAATGAATGCCTTGGTTTTATATACCATCCAACTTCCAGGACTTACCTAAGCTTAATTGATTTAAACAGTGCATTATTCTTCTCTGGAGCTTATGGGATTGCAGCTTGCATATGATTTTGAAAGGCAGTGGGAATTGTCTCAACCCCATTGTAAATTCGTTTTGGTGCAATTAATTGACTCAACATTATCGCAACTAAGTTAAAAATGATTAATCAAACATCTTCACTACAATTATTCATTTGATATGCAATTATTTGATCTAAGTTCATCACATATCCCCTTGATCTGATGGATGATGTCTGTAGTCTCAGGAATTCCACTAATGTCAGGATTTACCCTGACAGTTCAGCCCACTGAGCAATGGACTAATAATATAAAGATTGGCATCCTTGAAACACAAAATTAAACTTTTAATAAATATGGAGCACTTGCTCCCACAACACTCTTTTATTTAATATAAAAAATACTGTGGATCCTCCCTGTTCTGCTCACTCTAAATTCTTAACAACCTCCTCTATCAAACATCTCATCTCACCTATATCTCAGTGACTTCAGATGACACCATCTCCTCAGCTTAGTAATTCAGTTCACCATATCTCATTGGTTCTGGCAATTCCTCATTCATTAAAATTCATGATCGCCTAATTTGAGGCAATTTACCACTAATCATTGTACATCAATATCTCCTAGTCACCCCATATGGAAGCGATTCAATAACCATCCGTTCTAATTTGATAACGCCTCAAGGCACTCTAAAATTGTAACTTATACTCAGGCTTGGCAAATTCTACCCATTCCAATGTACTGACTTAGGGTTTATTGTCCAGTCATATCAGAATTGTGACAGGGTGCTAAAGATAAGGTATGTCAGGTTACCCTAGCAGACTAAGCCTTACCATCACTACCACCTGATAAACATCAGGGGAGGCGGTTCAAAGATAATTTGTAAGATATGAGGTATAATCTGGTTTCCATCTGGTGCATGTGATGAGCACTGGATGCTTAACAACCAAGGTTCCACTTTCACATAGGCCTTTGCAATTGGTACTTTGACCCAAATTAAACCCAAGGCCAAATAATTCTTGGATAGACCTATTATTATTTGCTTTTCTTAAATACAACCTTGTTTGGCTTGAAATCTTGCATCCTTCATTTAACACATTTCACAACATAACCTATTGATGAAACTTTACACAGTTACTAAGGTCATATGGCAACAAAACTTTCTATTGTTTTTTTAATTTTCATAGTAAGATAAAAAAATTATATGTGGGAAAAAAATTTTATGATTTTAATGATACCCAATATATTGTTACAGCTGAGAAGTTTGATATTTGGTTGATTTGATAGCTTAAATGGCTTTGGCAAGTGGTTGGGGGGTCATTTGGTTAAATTACCAAGTCATAAATTTTAACTTATTTTATTTGAGGCACACTGACCAGAGGACAAAAATTACCCATTTATAGCAATAGAGCTCAAAACAAATGGGTGAAAAGACAAAATAAAATAAAACTTCCAACCAGATAGTGAGTGGAGTACCGCTAACCCACCATGGCAGAGGGGGAGGGAGGGTCAGACAGCTCTTCTTCAGGTAAAAGCTTTATGGAAGGTGTATATTGGTTGTAGAAGCAGACAAAAGCTGAGAGCAAGGGAGTTGGGGCATCAGTGTGGTGGGGTTGGAGGAGTGTGAAATAATAGTTCTTTGCCTCAAGATCAGCCAGAAAGACCGCCTCAATTAACTCCACAATATGATGTTCAGCTTGAAGGTGGGCGTCTGGGAGTTGGGCCAAACTGGCTAAATTTTGCTGGATGATTTTAGCATTTGGGTTAGATGCTGCTAGTTCTGTAACATGTAAGACAGCGTCAAAGGCAGCATTGATCAATTTGATGGTTTCCTCCTGTGCTACTTTGGGGAAATCAGGGGGAAAGTTGATTGTGCTCAGCCCTTCATATAATTTGATCAACTAATTGGGCCACTGCTTTGCAGAGATGGTGGAGATGGGGTGATGCCACCGCTGCTAAGGCAGGCTGTTGGTTGCTTTAGAAAGGGATGGCATTGGGTTTAGGAGTATATTCTCTGGTTGAGAGGGTTTATCAAAATCAGAATTATAAAACTCAGTCCATTATATTCATCCAGGCCTTTTTGACATGGAATCCATAAGAATGTAATGTCTTACCCGCATGTTTTATGAAAATTGACTGTTATGTTTTAATGTACTTTCAGCATACCACTACCTCATGAACTGCTCAACCAATCCTGCAAACCAGGTGTCAGGTGATAGAGTCACTCGGCCCCCTTCCACCAATAGTACTGAGAATTTTGACAACTGACTTCAGTCGCCTCTAGGCTTTGTCTGCGTGAGGGTGTTTTTGTGCCAAAAATTTCTAAGTTGCTCCACTAAAACTTAAATATCTTGGGAACTACAAGTCCGATCGCAAAAATACAAAGTGCGCTGTGATCCTCAGAACTAAATCTCTCCAATAACACCAATTCCGAGTACCAGAAGCACTCACAGAAAATAATAACATTTGAACTCAAAAATTTGAAATGCCTTGACCTAAAAATTGTGATAAAACTCAAACCAAAAATTTTAAACCAAAAACTGACAAATTCTATGCAGAGTGTCAACAGGCCTATCGTTTGAGACTAAAATCAAAGAAATTGGCCAAGGACTTAGACAATGGCAACCATTTGAAGATTGACAAAACCCCATCAGCACCCAAGTGGCCCACATCTCCGATACCTGGGTCATCCGGTGCGCCCCCAAAGCAACTCAGATCAAGTGTACGGCTAGCTATCAAGAAAACAGATGATGAGAACATTAATAACTTGTGCTTCGATAACATTTTTAACCAACCCTTCATTCCTTCCCAAAGCACAAGTCTGCCCATGATTCCATGACTACCAGGTTTAATTTTTTACCAGATTCATCATCCTCAATTGTGACAATTTTACCTGATTCATTAACCTCATCCAATAGGTCCCAAGGATTTTGGTATACAAGAATAATGGATGAAGAATTTGGGTGGGTGGTAGTAAGCAAATGGTTGGGTGCTTGAGTATGAATGGTGATCCAGGCCTGACTGTCTGAGCCTGGGGTAGTGAGTGGCTGGATATTTTGGTGGGCGCTTTCCCATGTTGGCCCATTGAGTGAGAATATAAGGTGGGAGGGGGTAGCAAAATGCCCCATTCAGATTCCGCTGAAAAGGGTTTATAAATAGTGGCAGAAGTGGCATTGGGGCAGGACCATTTAAGGTCAAGCTCAAAACAGGGAACAAATCTGCTGACTGCTATCAACCTGAGCCCAGAATAAATGCTCTAGCACTGCAGTGATATAAGCATATGGGAGGATTTGATCGGTAATGGCAGAGTGCTTTAGATGATGGTGGCAGTGGCTCAAGGGGCAGCAAGGTGCTCTGCACCAGAGGGAATGGTGAAGACTATGTTGGGCTGAGTGCCATAAGCTAAAAGCCCTATCAAATCATATAAAATTTAGGGTGGGAGATGCGGAGGGAGGTTGGCAAACGATACCACCAGTGTGATATCAGTGAGACAAACTGGGTAGTTGGGATGGAGCATTTTTATAAATTAGAGGAGTCGATGCCACCGCTGCAGCACCCTCCTCCATCTGAGATCCTATATCAAAATAGCGCTTAAAGGGATGGAAATTGATAAAGCCAGCTGTTACAAAGACGGCGGTGGCAAATTGATTATTGCTTTGTTGGCGTATGGAATAAATACCCATGGTGACATGGAGGTAAAATTGAATAGTGGATCTAGGTAGGGCAAGCGGATGGGGGCAAGTTGGGTGGATGTGTACAAGGTGAAATGCTAAGCCCCGTGGAGGGACGAATCAGCCCATAGATTTTGGTGGACTATTTGAGCCCATCCGAACGCATCTCCCAGCAGGGCAAAAAAGGCTGGGAGGTGGATCTTTGCCGCCCCACACTGGAGCAGCAGGCGGCAGATCTGAGGCATCAATTGTAAAACGGATGTGGTCAGATGACAGTAGACAATTTAAACTTTTTGTACGCTTTACTCAAAAGTGAGATTGAGCGGAAAGAAAGTTTTTGTGATTTGTTAAGTGTCAAGTTAATCATTTTACTTAAGGGGTGCCAACTTCAATGCCCCAAAGGCTAAAGGTGCAAGCCGGCAAAACCTCAGAAAAGCATGGCCAAAAGCCCCAGAATGGCCTTTTGTTGTCTAAATCATTTATCTATATAACCCACGTGAACTGAGTCATCGTCCCCCTACCCAACCCAAAGTGCTTGGGCCTACACCCAGCATCCCACACATGCTGTCACACTGAGGAGAGGCTGAGTCACCAGTACTGCAATATAGGCCAGGCATCTTATAATCTAATCAAGTTGGGCGTTGGCATGGGTTGAGTTAACACGCTCAGATACCCGGTATAGGAGCTAGCCCAACCTCAAGATACCTGTAACCTCGAGCTGGCCCAAGAGTTACCATTTGCATCACATTGGCAACATCCAACCACTTGATTTGGGTGCCGTTAAACTTATCAACGGCCCCGGCTTTAAATCTCATCACTGGGTACCCAATTTAACCTCCGGGTAGCCGCTTGTCTTGCGTTGCTCGCGGAAGGTGGAACCCTATAGACTATGCGGCTCAACTAAGGACAGATCCAAACCCTCTCCCGTGGACTCTACCAACCTGTAACCCAACCTCGAAGTCCGTGTAGCGAGCTTAAAAGGTTACGGAGGAGCAACCGGATCGGAACGGATCTGATAGGGAGCGTCATCAACCTCCGAAGGGATTCCGCATATGCAAGGCTGGAAGTCGGGGCCGTAGACTTTTACCTGATAGGTTGAAGCTATAAGTTAAGTGAAAATGTTTTCGAAATGGAGGTGAGGCGCGCGCTCGAAATTGGGCACTCGAATTAATTGGCAAGCCGTAAGGGGTGGGCAGTAGGGGCATGGTAGATGAACCCCTGAGAAGGCCAGGAGCTTAGCTTACCATGATACGCACCGAGAATTTAAAAAAAGCTTACCGCACGGCTGAATGCAGCTTATCTCGAATTGACGAGATCAAATACCATATAGAAAGCTTTGGATAAGCCTAGGGCGTGCGGCAGAGCAGGATTTACTGGGAGGGTAGACCGGTATAAAATCAAACCCATCAGGTGTAAAGCGAGGCGGGTTATAATATTGTAAACCGGATCGGCTATATATATTGGGAAAGCGTACAGGTAGGTCGCGCCTAGCTTTTAGATGAAGCCGCCCCTTCAACGGGGGTACAGGTCTGAAGGGTTAAAATGGTTCGAAAAGCTTGTAGGGTCAAACTCATTTCGCCGCGGGGGAAGCGTGGGGTAAGGGCTCGAGCGATGGTAGACCTCCCTAGCGCCCTTGATGCCATTCACCAACGCGACGAGGATCTAGGGTGGATAAGGCTTCAAAGCCCCACATACCTTGCGGGCGGCGGCGAACTCGCGCTCGTCGGTACGGCGGAGGTCGGTGAGAAATTTCTGCAGCTGTTCCTGGATCGGCTGGAGGGCCAGGATCATCCGCCCCATCTTTTTGTTGATGCTGGCGGCGCGCTCCGGATCCATGTCGGTAGATAGGTGGCACGCCCAGAAGTGCCGGAGGATCTCATTCCCGGTCTGCTGGATTTCCGTTAGCTTCTTTAGGGTGGCCGGCTTGATGTCAGCTAGGAAGGTTAGCTTGGGAGGTCGGTTGGGCCACCTGTGAACTTGGAGGCCAACCCCGAGCTGCGCTGAGAGTGTATGGCGGCGTAGAGCTCCTGAGCTGCCTTGTTTGCGCCCTCTGAACTCTGGGTGACCTGCCCTGTGAGTAAAGGCAAGGGCGATGGTTACCCGCTGGAGCAAAATGGTCTTGTCCTGGGCATAATGGAGAAAGAAGCGTTTCTGGGGCGGCTCCCCGCCCTATAAAGGATCAGCCACCCCGCGCGTAACGTTACTTCAGCTGGCGACCTCTTTAAGGCAGGTTGGTTGGACACGCTAAAGAGGACGCTCTGGTTCTGGATGTCCAGCGGGATGTAGGGCGAGGGCGTGCGTTTGGCGAGATCATCGTATACAATCGCATCCGAATAGGCCGCCTATCGCGTGAGCAGAGTTCGATAGCCAATCACCTTCTTGGCTCTACTGGGTTCGGGTCTAATGGTTAGGGCCTATGGTGGGGAAGCTTACTTCGCATTCTTGATAACTTGGTTGGAGTGGTAGTTGAAGCGGCGGATTAGGGACATGGCGTCCTTTTGGCCCCCCGCCCGCATGGTAAAATCCGCACGGTTGCCCGTCTGAGGTTAGCGGGTTAGAGGGGGTTACCTCGCCATGGTCCTGCTCCGACGAAAACAGGTTCACGGTGGGGTTGATGGTATCGGGGTTATATTGGTCGGCCAGGGTTTGGGCCTCTGCAGGTTAGTCGGGTTGGGTATTGGGTACCGGTGTCGTCGTGGACCAGCAGCGGGTCAAAGATGTCGTCCTCGGTGTCGACGTTGACCCTCCCCACGCTGCGGTTGCGGTGGAAATACTTGGAGCCAAAGAACCGCTTCCAGAACTGCGCCTCGGAAAGCTACGCGTTAGGTGCGGGCGGGGCCTAACCTTGTCGGGGACGTTCGCGTCGTACGCCAGCTGGACCGAGGGGTGTTGCAGAAAGATGTCGTGGATCAGCTCGGGGGTGAGGGTGTACTTGATCTCGTTGCCGTCTTGAACCGTCGGCTTCACGTCGATCCAAGCTGTGGACTGGGCCTTCCTTTGGCTGAGTTCGGCGGCTTGGTTACGCAGGAGATGCTACACGTCAATCGCGCCACCTCGGTTACCTGCCGATCTCCCAAAACTCCTCTTCGGTGACAACCCCGTTTAGCACGAGCTCCTGGTGAAGGGCGGCCAATCTCGGCGCCTTTTTAAGGATGCTGCACCGGATCCGAGCGTCGAGCTCCGTCACCTTTTGCTTCGTTTTAAGCAGCGCCTCAGCCTTGAGGGTGAGATTGGTGGGGGGTTGCCCCCCACCGCCGATGGGCCGAGGCTGTCCGACTTCGGGGTTACGTTGGTTGCGCCTCGAGCCTCCAGCCGCTGCTTCATGCTTGAGATCGCCTCCTTGATGGCGGTGCGGTCGGACGACGCGGTTTCGGATTTAAAGGCGAACTTATACTCGGTGGAGCCCTTGGCTGAGTTATCGGTACATTCGACCTTCAGCATTAAGACCCTGGACGTCTCCGGGTTGACCAGCTGCTCTAAATCCTCAAGGTTTAAACAGTATCCGCAACCGTTTGAGCAAACCGGTAAACTTTCCCACCCGAGCCTCCAAATCCCAGAGCTTAAGGTCTGCGCTGAGATCGCTCAACCTTAAACCGAAACGAACCCTTCAACCCGTGCCGGATTTCATTTCCCACCCGAGCCTCCAAATCCCAGAGCTTAAGGTCTGCGCTGCAGATCGCTCAACCTTAAACCGAAACGAACCCTTCAACCCGTGCCGGATTTCATTTCCCACCCGAGCCTCCAAATCCCAGAGCTTAAGGTCTGCGCTGAGATCGCTCAACCTTAAACCGAAACGAACCCTTCAACCCGTGCCGGATTTCAATTTCAAAACCTCCCAACGCTAGAAAGGTAGGGTACGATACCCGTATGAAGCCAATCTATACCCACGGATACTTCGAGACTAAATTGGCCAGCATCGGGCCAATATTTCTTTTTGGGTAGAAGTAAAGTTCAAACCGAGAGTGACATTTCTTTTTGGGTAGGGGTAAAGTTCAAGCCGAGAGTGACATTTTCTTTTGGGTAGGGGTAAAGTTCTTTTTAGGGGTAAAGTTCAAGCCGAGAGTGACATTTTTTGGGTAGGGGTAAAGTTCAAGCCGAGAGTGACATTTTTTTGGGTAGGGGTAAAGTTCAAGCCGAGAGTGACATTTTCTTTTTTGGGTAGGGGTAAAGTTCAAGCCGAGAGTGACATTTTCTTTTTAGGGTAGGAGGTAAAGTTCAAACCGACAGTAACCAAAGTGGATGGTCGAAATTTGAGGCGAGTAAGCTTAGTGCGTCCATACCACCCCCACGAGAAAAAAGCTCGGGTAAAATTTTAAAGCTCGACAGTTCATTCCCATACTTAACCCACCAAACCACCCTATCGACCCAACCTGCGCTACAGAGCTAATCCTATAAGCTCACACCAACGCCTAAACCTTTCCCATAACCCAGGAAAAGAAAAATGAACGTGTTAATTAAACGTACTCGCGATGGTCGCGTGCAACAAGGATACGGCAAAATCGTTTGTAGCCTCATCGACGAAGCATAACCGGCGGCTCGTAAAGTAAAGGGTACCGGTTTGGTTCTGATAGTGGACGGAAGTGGAGCACGCGATCACCATCTCATTCGGGGCGAAGGTGACCATCTGGACTAATCAAGTTAAAGCATTTGAGTTCAATCCTATTTTATCTAACCCCAGGGTGTCGAAAGGGCGTTGCCCAATTTAGCTGGCCAATCGGGATCGATGATTTTTTAATCGGGTCGGCCACCAATCACTTTAAACCTTAAATTTGTCCGTAAACTTTCGATCCTAGGCTTCATAAATTTGTTTTAATTTATTCGGTTGGACCTAGCTTCATAAACGTAACCATATTAAGTAAAAAACCCCAAGATTTTATTAATGTCAATTATATTAAGTAGAGATCGTTATCAATATATACCCTTTATTGATGGTAACCTTTGACAGATTTAGGAATACTTAAAAAAGGTAAGCATATAATTTTAAAAATATTTTCAGCAAACATGCGGCTTTAAAAGATGGGGTTGATTTACCTAGAAAAGCCCAAAATGGTTATAACCTTTCTCTCCCCCAAAGTAAATATTTTATAGTTTGTTGGTTAACTATCCCTAACTATAGCTTATTCTAAATTAATGAGAAAGGTTATAGTTTTATCTTATTTATCCTATAAGTTTAACTGCCCAGTTAAAAGCTTGTTTGGTTTACATGGTGCAGATATCCTGATATCGACATGATGGGAAGAATATTGACGATTGACTCCCTCAGCTGAATTGACATCTAGACCCAAGAAGGGGTTAAACCCATTACCTCAATAGATTACCTGGAGAAATTGATGGTCAGCACAGCTCTAGTCAACTCCAGAACTCTGACAAGCTAAGTCAAGCTTAAGCTGCCCCGAGATAAATTCCTGTATCATCAAGATGATGGGTCTACTGAAGGTCAGGGGATAACTACTTGTAGTGGCGCTCAAGGCAGCAAATTAAGATGAACCCAAAGGAGGGTGGGAATCAAGAAGCTGCCAAATAAGCAACCTAAATGATATACAGTCTCATCTAACTTAGATATTCTATTCACCAGCTTTGCCCTATCAAACTTATGATACAAAGGTATTATAATATCTAAAATGGATCACCTGACCAAGAGCCTCCCTTCTGGATTTCCCCACTTATATTTTTATCAATCCTTTTCCCTTTGGGGTTTATATTATTAATTTTGATATAAAAATCATTATTTATACTATAATAAAGCTTCATCATTATCTCAATATCTCATTTTGGTACTTGGCTTCAATTTATTATTTTACTATACTTACAATTGGATAGATACTTTGGCTTATGGGGTATAAGCGGTAACTTGGCACCCCTTTAAATAAAAGATATACTTATTATGTGACTTGGTCAGCCTCAAGTATTGACCATCAGGCTTATTGGGCATAGCACCATTGAGCTTAAAGGTGGAAGCCTGACACAGTGTTGACTATCTTACCAGTGCAAAATTCTCTGATCTAGATATCATAGATAATTAAGTGGTTGATGTTTTCACCTCATCATTATAACTCTTACGAATGATAAACTATTCTACTAATTTTAACCAATCTGACCTTTTTTATGATGTTCCTCTGCTATTGCAACAAGGCTGCTTAATTTCCAAATGAGGTCAATAAATTGTTTTATAAAATTAGTAACTGAATCTTCTTTTCCATGTACATCATAGTAAGTTACGATTATAAAGGCTTGTCAATATGATCTGGGCCGTTTGTTAATTATATACTTTATATCCCTACCACAGAATCTTTAGAGCCTATGAAGACTATAATCTGAAGTGAATTCCGCTTTTTCATCAATTATTTCAAAAAGCACAAGTCTTTTAAGGGTCTAAACATATCATGTTTATATTTTCCTTTTCATTCAAGCTATGAATATGCTAGATTTATAAGTAAAGTATCATAGTAAAGGCTATCCGGTAGAGTTATACTCTATGGTATAGATAGAAATGATGGTAGGGACAAGACTTATAGTCAATATTGATATAAGCTTTATAATGAAAAACTTTGGCATGTGCACCCCAGGAGATTTGATTGCCACTTAAACAACAGGATAACAATATAAAGAATATCATCCCACCTGAAGATAAGAATAGAATAAATAAAAATATAAGGAGGAAGACATCTTAATAAACTAGCAGAATCATGATGTCAAGCTCCATCACTGATGATATAAAACTAGCTGCCCATAAGCTTCGTTGCTAAAGTTATTTATACATTACCATCTCTCCTACAAAATGTCCCAAGGTTTATGTCAAAACCTTACCTGCACACTGTCACAACTATTCCCTTAGGTTGGTCTTAGGCTACCTGGCCAACTGCTGTATTGACACCAGTTAGTCAGAGAACTTCTTTTTTATATGGCCATAGATGCTGCTATTTCTGGCAGGGCTAATCCTGTGTATCTTAAATTATTGGTCTGAATTTGGAGTGGACTCATCAAGCAGAATTATCATTTTATATTTTAAACCATTTGAATTGCTACCTTGGTATATCAGTGAGTTGTCAGAGTTTGAATTGGCATATCAATACTAATCATATTAGTGCAGTGACAAATGAGGTATATAAAATTCATACAATAATTTGTAGGCATCCATGGCTTTGCCCATGTCTATTGGTGCACCTGCTAGTTAATATTAATAGCTCTATAAGCCTAATCTATTTGACATTGCTTGCATTCATAATTTTAAATTTGGTTGGGATTTGCCCTAGTCAGTGGCAAACCTTAACCTTGTGTGCAAAATACATTTATTGACTCAGCAATTTAAGTCTATATCTATTTATGGCTTGACAATCTGTATTTTATTTGGACTGAGGCATGAAATTATTAACCTTAATTTACATAGAATCAAACAGTTTATTTTAGGAAGACTGCCCAAACCAACATTTTATCATCTTGATATTTCGCTTAAAATCATATTCCACATATAACTCATCTAACCCCTAAAACAACCTTATGCCACCTATTCTACCTTTCTATCTGTTGGCTTCCCTATGGCATATAATGGAAACGACTTAACTGCATAACCATTATCTCAGTTTGGTTTAATCATGAAGCTGGATCTACTTTAACCCTGAACCTGGACTACACCTTTATCTCCTACATTCCCAAATCTTCTTCCATCCTTGCACATGGTATGCGTCTATCTCTCCTCATCTAGTTATCCCCAGCTTTTATTTTATTTTATACTTGATTCTATTCTGGTACTATTTAAAGCACATTTATCTATTAATAAAGTTAAGCTTGATCTAATACATCTTTCATCATTTATTTTTGCCTAGTTTTAACTAGAGATTACCTGCACATTATGTAGAGATTTTGCCTACAACTTAAGCAGAGATTTGCCTTGGCGATGACCTCTTTTCCGCCAAGCGATTGCCTAGCTCTGACTAGAGATTTCACCTGCTCAAATTAGCATGGAATGTCTTGATGATACCTATTCCATCAAGTGATTTTCCCTAGAGAGAAAGTCCCCTTAGAATATTTCGCTGGTGCTACTAATGACAAATAATCATGTAGCCTTCAAGGGGTCAATCCTCTAAAATTAGAGAAAACTCAAAAGGCTTATAAACCTGTCAAAAGAAGAACAATAAAAATGTGCATGATCATATCCCAAGGGTTATGTTGAACAACATACATGCCTTAAGGTTTTTACAACGTGCCAACCACCTTCCAGAGAGCCATGGGCACAATACTAAGTGATCTGAGACTTTAGCTATGTTTTAGTATACCTTGATAACATCAATTTGTTCTTAAACACATTTACACACCACCTATTTCACATAAAGGAAGTCTTTGAGAAGATACAAGTCTCAGGTAAAAAGAAACCAAGAAAGTTTCAGTTTTTCAAGACTCAAATGGAGTACCTGGGTCACATTGTCAATACTCAAGGGTATGTCCCAACCCAAAAGTTTATTAGTGTTAACAGTGTGAAAAGCCCTGAGAACAAAAAGGACATTCAGGTGTTCTTAAGAACATAAGGATAACACAATAAGTTTATACAAGGATTTGCACAAATAGCTGATCCCTTTTTCCACTTATCAATAAGTTAAGTGGTCTTTCAATGGTCTAGAGAATGCAAGGACACCTTCAACAAGCTAAAAGCAACCAACTTTTCATCAGTACTATATCACCCTAATTTGACAACCATCTATTGTTTAATTTAAAACTTTCCTGACAGCAATTGAAGCGGTGCTATTCCAATATGACAAACATGGAGAGTTACATACAGTAGCCTTTTGCAGCAGCACCCTCACTAAGCAGTAGAGAAACTACATATTGGTGGAATGTAAATGTTTGGCTGTCATATTTGCTTGTAAACAATACTGTACTTATCTTTATTTAACTAAGTTTCAAGTCTCCACCTATAACGCTCCTTGCAGTGGCTATACAACTCTAAGGAGCCCAAAGGATGGTTAGCCAGATGTGCCTTGAAACTCTAAGCTTACAACTACAAAGTACTATATAGATTGGGATCCTCTCATCAGAATTTTAACGGACTTTCCCCATTGCCCTTTCTTTCTTTGTTGTCCGCTTATGTGGACCAACTATTAAAAAATGAAGGCCCGCAGATATAATGATTTGCAGACTACAATCTGGCGCGCCTTGGATCAATTACTAAAGAACATAGAAACTTGAGGTAGTATACTTTACAATCTCAAATTGATGGTCAAATATGGATGTACCCAGCCCCATCCAAATGGCTGTCAATCACTATGTAAGATCACCAGATCATTGGGATATAAACCAATCAAAACTATCAAGCAGGTCCAACAAGGCTACTATTAAGAGTCCATGAGATTTTATATCTAAAACATTATGATGAAGTGTTAATTATGTCAATCATAACAGCCCTTCAAGGCCCCCATCACTTTATAATTAATAAGCTCAAAATGTCTAGGCACACTATCTTGATTGCTTTTGTTGGAACTTTGCTTGCCAGCAACTTTAATCAAGAGTAAATTATTGTAACCATTGATCAAATGACTAAGTAGGTTGAGGCTAAACCATTTTACAATATCAGAGGATTAACAACTGCTAAATTATAATAAAACACATCATCTATAGATTAAGGTGTCCTTAAACTTAATTTAATGTATAATTCTACCAATTTATAGTCTAGGATAATCTCTGAACCAAACTTACTTATGGTATTTAGAGGGGTTCTATCTGCCCCATACCACCCAGAGATGAATGGGACTGTTGATAGAGGTAACAGAACCTTACAGCAAATTATCCACAAGTTTACTGCCACTTTTGCATCCCAGTGGACCCTTTGTAAGTCCAATAAATTTTACTTAAAGCATAATTAGCATAGTATCACAAGGCGCTAATTTTTCAACTGCTTTATGGTTAGCAGCCTGCTTTGCCTACCTTGTTGCACTCCATTGTAGATGATGAGAGTCAGCATACTTACCTAATATCGCTTAACTTTAGAGGGCAACTCACTGCTCAGGGGATCTACTCCATGCAGATTAGGCATCAGATAACCTTTGCTAACATCACAATAGCTTTCACTAAGCAAATCCTCCTCAGATGCTACCCCTTGGTGCATTGATCACTTGGTTAACTTGTTTGCACTCATGGACAACTTCCTGACACTCTTAGATATTCTTGACATGCGTAGTCCTTTCATGACTCAAAGGGAACCTTTTCAACACATTCCTTGGCATTATTAGCACTAAGTTATCCTCAACAGAGTGTCATATTAAAACAGGTTAATCTCAGACTGGCTACTGGCAGTTACTTCATATTGGTCAATCTCAGAATGGTTACTGGTGATTACTAACTTTATACAACACAAGTTAAATCAAAAATGATAAACTAAAGATTCTTTAGAAAGTTTATTTATTAGAATGTTAAAGTGTAGTCTTATATACTTCAGGGTGGAAATCTAAGATATAAATGAATGAAATATTTTAAAATATTTGGGATTTAGGATTTAATATTGAGGATTATTCATGATCCTGTAGTCAGACAGCATCTGAATGCTGCTTTCATCTCAAAATTCATTTGCTTTATTTCTTGTATTCATGGACTCCAAATAATGTAAATATTCCTTAATCTAGATGTTTATAAAATTCTGTGCTAGTTCCTGCTTCTGTGATCTGTCTCATTGTAATTGTTTTCAAAATGGGTTGAATGCTCTCCAGATATATGTGTCTTGATATCAAGTTTGAGTGATAGCACTCTTACAATGTACCTTGCATTGTGGCTCCGAGTCACTTGGGAAATTGGACAAATGCCTGATTTGGTAATATGCTTGTTCAAACTTCAGCAATTTTGCCGTGTAATTCAGTTCGCCCATTGGGGCATCATTAGTGGTATGCAAATCATTTTAGCCCACAAAGGTATAAAAGAGGGCCAATTCTCATATAATTTGGGCGGTGTTGTTGTCCTAACATAAAGTAAGTTCCAACTTGGGGCAAAAATTATTTTGCATGATGTCGTTTCTAGCACTCCCAATGTATTTTACTTGTTGTGCTTGTAAAAGGGTCTTTTTTTGCCCCAATCTGCGGTGACCTGGTCACCAGTACTGCCACTAGTATTGAGGTTAATTTTACCCATTTTAATGGTCAAGGATTGATCAGATGCACCAGTTGCTGGCTTATCCGTGAAACTCTCTCTTCCAAGATGAGACTAGGGGAATGCTCAAAAGTGCCAGGCATTAACTCTATTAAAAATGTTAGTGTCAGCATTACAAGCAGAGTATTCTGCTCCTCTCTTGGTTGATATAGTTGCAGGTCCAGTTCAAGTGACCTGAAGCTCTCTGGTTGTGTTCCTCTCAAATGGTAGAACAAAACCTTGTCACCTATATTGAATTTGGGTAACTTGGTTCCTCTTTAACTCTCTCTTTGACTAGAAGGAAGGCTAGCTTTAATGTTGCTTGAAGCTTCTAACTGGATTTTGATCAACTTTTCAGTCAACTCCTGTTAGTAGCTTCCACATGGTAGGTTTCTTCTATTTACTGCTATGATTAATGCCAGGAGGGTAGGCAGTGCAGCCACTCGCACCTATAGGGCTTTGAAGGGGGACATTTCAATCACATGGTATTGGCTTAACTGATAAGCTAACAGCGCTGATGGGAGCAACTGGTCCCACTTCCACTTATAGTTTAGCGCATCTTCTTTAGAATGCCTTCTAGGATCACTTTGACTCTTTTGATACTTTTCATTGGAGGATGATGTGTATGGGGTTGTGAACCGTTGTTTCACCTCTACCAAATCCATCAGTTTCTTCTCCAAGTGTTGTACATTTGCTTTTACAACTAAAAAAAGAATGTTTTAGGTCGATCTCAGCCAAAAAAGGGAAATGTTGGCCATTTGCAATTAGCCAAGGATTTTAATAGTGATTCCCACAATAATAAAATCAGTGCTATTGAAAATTTTGGCCAAAAGTTCCTGGCCAACTCTCGGTGGAACCCCATTAATCAGGTTAATATGAGTTTGAAACCAACATGGACACTTTCTGTAAAAACAATTGATCAGATTTCGCCAATTGCTTGACAGACTTCAGGGAATCCAGCAGGAGGTACTCCCCCCACCAGCACCAAGTCCTTCACCACACCTGCGCAGGGGCCACCCCTCTTATAGATGTGGCGGCAGGCCCCCAAGGTGAGAATATTTTCTTAAATGGTGATTGGTTGGGGTACATCAAGAGCTTGCTGCATGGGTATATTTTGTCCCAAAACCCCAACGTCCATTTCCCAAAATTAGCTAACTCTCCCCACAATCTGATAGGGAGTTTCACATATTACCTAAATTGGAAAGCGTAGCAGCTATTCCAAACCTATCCCTAAATTTCTCTGACCTTTAAAGATAATATAAATACTAGTTGTCAGAAATTGAAAAGGGACTACTTCTCATTTTAACCCCCACACTCACATTAAAATTTATAAAAACCAGATTTTTATATTTTTTAAATTTATATCTTTATTAAATCCTTTGTGGGACCCAGCGGCGTAGCACCAAGTGAGCATACCTGAGCTGGATTCCTACACCAAGTCCAAGATAAATTATTTGCCATTTCTGACAAGGGAGTTTAAGGGCATCCATGTCTTTTAATCACTCGGTTGTACAAGAAACAAGTAGTGGAGTTTGCAATGTACATCTTGACTGTGGAAACTTTGGCCCACTTAGTGAAGTGGTCAATTGTCACAAGGATGAACTTGGAGCCACTGGATGCTGTTTTCAATAGTCCCAGCATGTCAATAGAGACATTGCTGAATGGTACAGTGGGTGGAATGGGTGTAAATTAAATCTCTTTCTCAGAGGTTGAAAACTGGTGCAGGGTACACACAATTCCAAAGCTTAGTGTACTTCGTCAGATATGCATTTCCAGTAAACCTTCTTTGATGTAAGCCAACGTCTTCTGAGATCGTCTATAGCCCACGTGCTTGTGAGCCTCCATCACAGTCTCCACGCAATCACTGTGCCAGATGTAAGGGTACCATTTATCTTGAACTTTCTTATGAAGATTTCCATTGACATGCCAGATGTCTTTAGAACATCTTCACAGTATGCTCTTGACCTCTTCTGCTCGTCCTGACAAGCTTCTTCTGTGATCCCAATCAGGCCATAATGGTGATCGCTCTATGGCGCCTGCAAGTTTAGCTGGTAGCCTTGACAAACCATCCACAATTAGATGTTTGCCTCCTGCTCAATGTATAATTTCAAAATCATACCCTTACAAGATGACAGCCCAACGGGCAAGGCGTCCATATGGATCCTTCATGTTTCTTGGCTATGGATCAACGCATGATCTGTGACTACTTTGAAATGCACTCCATAAAGATAAGGCCTAAAGTGATTGAATGATCTGATTACTGCAAGGCATTTGAGTTTGTTAACTGTGTAATTTTTCTCTGTATTTCTGAATACTTTATAGTATTACTCAATTAAGCGATCTACTACATCTTTATCTAGTTGTGCTAAGATTTTAAAAGTCCCACTTCACTGGCGTCAGTGTACAAGTAGAAGGTCTTATTAAAGTCCAGCTATGCCAATTTTAATGCTTCTACCAATTGTGCCTTCAATTCTGCAAATGCTTGTCTCTGCTCCAGGCTGCACTCAAACTTCATCTCTTTAGTCAGGAGGTAGATAAGGGGCACTGACAAGTCCGCAAAATGGAGGATTAACTTCCTGTAGTGCCACCATCCTTAGGAACACTTGAACGTCCCTCATATTCTTGGATGACTCCTTTGACACAATAACGTTCTCTTTCCCGTCCTGAGGCTTAATTCTGGCTGGGCTAATCTTGTGCCCCAGGAATTTGAGTTGTTGCTTGAGGAAAGTACATTTTCTTTTCTTCAGCTTCAAGTTGGAAGCGCACAGTTTCTTGAAGACTCCCAGAGGTGCTAAAATGTTACTGAAAATTGCAGCAGAACACTGTGATGTCATTGTGGTATATCAACACACTTGATAACTTAATATTGCCAAAATGTGATCCATCACTCATTGGAAGGTTGCAGGGGCATTACAGAGCCCTTGCGGCATCCTTGTGGGTTAAACAACCTTTGGATGCTGAATAAGGCGCATTTTTTGGTCCTTGGGGAGAGATCCATTTGTTAGTAGCTATTGGCTAGGCTATGGCCAAAATGTATTTCATGCCACCCAAGCATTTAAAAGCATCATTGATGTGTGGCAAATGGTATGATTTTTTCCTTAGTAATCTTTTTAGGCAGCGGTAGTCCATGACAACCCTATGAGTCCCATCCTTCTTGCACACCAGCAACAAAGTAGATGCCCATGGACCCTTGGATGGATGGATTAGCCCATCTTTGGCTAAATGATTGATCTTTTGTGCAATGACCAAGTCCTCTGTCTTTGAACAGCGGTAAGGTTTGGACTTGAAGGGGATAGCCAAACTGGTGTCCATCTTATGGACCTCTCCTTTGCACAGGCATAGTCGTTGGGACTAGTGCTGAAGATGTCATTAAACTCGTCCAAAAGTTCGGCAACTCTCTTTGTTGCTTAGGGGTCACTTCCCCAAACTGGAGCTCATCAAAACCTCCGACTGCATAGATTGACTCAAAAACTTGGCAACTTGTTAGGAGGGCTAGTGCCACAACTTGTCCCTTCTCAACTTTAATTGTTTGGGTAGTCTTATTCCCCAAAACAAGGTTTAGCTCTCCAGAGTCTGTGGTATCCTAGAATCCTGGTAACACTCTGGGCTCTTGCTCTCAGATTCTGCCTTAATAGTACTCTTCCAATATTGTGTCAGGAGTAATCTTAACGCTGATTGACAAGGTTATTCTTTTTTGGTCCCCTAGTTAAATTTCTATGCTTTCACTTGCATTCAAAGTGAGTCCTTCTTCAGCGCTCATGGTAGACGTTAGTTGTTTTACACCCTTCTCAGTTAAGTTTAATGAATTGGATAGATTGATTTGTTTGTCACAACCAAGCAAGTACACTATTTTTGAGATTTAACATCTGCATCCTTGAACACCAGGGTGAGTTGATAGCTCATAATGCTAACCGTGCTTGTAGTAAAGTCAATCTTCGCCCCAAACTCCAGAAGAAATTGTGTCCTAATCAGAAAATCGTAGTAGTTGTTATACAACACTACTGCGGGTGCTGTCAGGACCATGCGCCCAAATAAAAAAGTAAAGCAGAATAAGCTCCTAAGGCGTAGGCGATGTCAGGTCCTACAGTACAGTATTTCACATTGCAGTTAATGTTGGGCATAAACTTGAGCTTCTTCATAAGTTTAGAGTAGATAATGCTCACTGGAGCCCTAATGTCCAGTACTTCTGGTACTCACCTTCTGGATGATAACCTCCACCTTCATTGTGTTCTTGTGAAGGGGTTTCCAGTGGCCAGGACGTCAGTGGCAGAGTCCTCAAATTGCTATGAAGTAACAAGCGTTTGTATAGGCCTTGGTAGTGTCTTCGCAATCTAGTACCACATTCTTGAAGTTAGATGCGACCAACTGCTCTCCTTCTTCAACAGAATTGATCACTTGGGTAGTCTTGTTTGCTGGGCAAAATAGGCATCTGATACAGATTCATCAGCACCATGAACTCTCAATATAGCTGGTACAGTTACTGTGCTAGGAGCCCCTAACACATGGTAACCCGCACTATCTAAGTTTTCATCTTCATCGTTGTCCTCACCCTCAGTGTGTAGATCCACCCTATTTAAAGTATTAGTTGTGTCCTCTTTAGGGGTTTACTTCTTGTTTTCAGCTGTAACTAATGGACAGGATCTAGTAAACTGCCCAGGTTGGTGACAATTATGGCAATTAAATTCTTGACGTGGTAAGCGTTCAGGCGGTTTGTTGCTCTTCTCCTTGGGTTTATCAATCTTATTGTTGGCGACATAAAATGCCTTACTGACTTGTTGAGGGGGTGGTGTAGGTGCCATTAACTTAAAATCAGATCTGTACATCCCTTGTACATCAAGTAGCGCCTCTTTGAGCGCTTTAAGAGACATTGCACTCTTGACCGCCAAAGTCATGTGCACCTTAAGATTAGTATGTATCTTCATGGAGCTTAACAAAGCATTTTTGGCGGTGGGCAGTTCATTATTCCTGTTGTTTATAACCGCTGGGCCTTAAAGTAGAAATGAGAAGTGTAATTTGAGACAACTCAATTTTTTGTCATCTTCATCAACAGGAACTCTTGCTTTATACTATGGATATCCTGTTCACTACCAAACTTGGAGAGTAAGATGCTCTTGACTTTGGTTCAAGATAATCCAAGTCTTAAGCCCACGCCAAGGATCTCTTGAGCCTTGCAGCTCATGCATTCTAGTACGTGACAAGCCTTCTGGTGATCAGTAGTGCCATCCATGCTATTTTTGTACATTTGTAGGAAACCAGAAATCTTTCCCTCTCCAGGTGTGTACATGGTCTTAAAATATGGCTTAAATTTTGGATCCTCCAACAGGATCAGCATGCATCATAGTTGGCTGAGTACAAGTTATTACTGGTTGTTGTGCATGTCTTTGAGCGGTCCACACAGGTACCCTCATTCAAGTGATAGGCCAATTTTATGTAGGCTCCTTTACGGTGTGCATTTTTGCCTTCAGATCTTCAATATTTTTGTCCATCAAAAGCAGCATGTTGTCTTGTTGATATAAGCGCTCTCCATACTTATTAAATGCGATGATGTTTCATTAATACCTTTCTCAAGGAATATAAGCCTCTCCTCAATGTTTTTGAGAGTAAGTTCCAGTTTAATAATTGGTGAGGGTCCTTTAACTATGGGTAGTGAGGGTAATTCTAGTTCTTTTAGCGCTCTCTTGACACGCCCAAGATCAAGCGCAAATTTAGCACTTCGAATTCAAGGGTATATGCTCTATTAAGGTTGTATCCTCTTCCCTCACTAGGAATCCAGAGGAATCCTCTCCACACTCTCCGTGATACACCTCTATATTGCATCATTGTCAGTTTGTTCAAAATAACTATCATGATCATTGATAGAGCCTGATGGTGCCACCTCTGTAGTGAGCACCAAATTCAGAATGCTGACCTCAGCTCACTTAACTTTAGAAGCAAACTGCTGCTCATGGAATCTACTCCGCGCAGATCAGGCACTTGATAACCTTCACTACATCACAATAGCTTTCACTGAAATAATTCTCCTCAGATGCTACCCCTTGGTGCATTGATCACTTGGTTAACTTGTTTGCACTCATGATAAGCTTTCCTGAAACTCTTAGATATTTTTGACATGCGTTGGCCTTTGTGACTCAAAGGGTACCTTTCCAACCTTTTTTGGCGTTATTAGCACCAAGGTATCATCTTTAGAGTGTCTTCTTAAAAACAGGTTAATCCCTGACTGGCTAATGACATTTACTTCAAATTGGTCAATCCCAGACTGGTTACTGGTGATTACTAATTTGATATAACACAAGTTATAGCAAAAAGGATAAACTTAAGATTAATTAAAAAGGTTTTTTATTAGCATATAAAAGTGAAGTCATGTATACTTCAGGGGGAAATTCAAGATTTAAATAAATGGAATATTGTAAAATAACTGGGATTTAAGGTTTAATATTGAGGATTTTTCATTATGTCTAGTCAGACGGCGTCTGACTGCTTCTTTGGTCTCATCACTCAATTGCTTTGATTTTTTATGTATGAGCTCCATCTCACGGCGGTTATTCCCAAATCTGGATGTTCAGGGGCCTTTGTGCTAGTTCCCACTTTTGGGATTTAGCTCATTGTATTTGTTTTTGAAATGGGGTTATTTGCCTAATCTGGTAATTTGTGTCTTCACATTAGGTTCAAGAAAAGGTGCTCCTACAATGTGCCTTGCATTGTGGATTTGAGTCATTTGGGAAATTTAAACAACTTCCTTATTTGGTACTATGCTCGTTCAAACTTCAGATGCTTTTGCCAATGTAATTCAGTTTACTCATCAGGGTGTCATTGGCGGAATGCAAATTACTTTTACTCAAAGGTTAAAAAAGGGCCGATTTTCATAGGAAATTTGGGTAGCGTTATCATCCTCATATAAAAAATCTTCCAACTCAGTGGGGCAAAACTTATTTCACATGATGTCATTGCAGAACTTCAAAAATTATTTGACTCATCTGTGCCTATAAAAGGGTTTCTTTCACCCCCATCCATGCTGGTCTGGTCGTCAGTAGTTCCACCAGTTTGGGGGTTGAATTGCACCTATTCCACTGGTAAAGGACTGACCAGATGCACCGGTTGTGCGCCCATATGAGACAATGAGGATGAAATTTTACTAAACAAATAACTTGACCAATTGGTTAAGGCTAAATTAAGCTTTAAACAAAGCTTGTGATGCTTCTTTAATTAGAAATATTAATCAGAAGTAACATGATGATTTGCATTGAGGATCTTACACAAGATAAAAGAAGTTGACCAAGTATTATACTGGATACACATAAGTTTAGGAGAACAAAAAAAATTTCAACGCTCCATAAAGGACCTTATACAATCTTGGAGCATTTTTCTTTGACGCTTATACTATCAAAAACTAACCAATGGGGAATTTATAATAAGTTTCACATGAAGTTACTGAGATCCTAATATGGCAAACAACCTCCTTGGGAAGGTTATTCAAAATGAGTCAAGTCATGGGGGCAAAAGTGTTGTAAATTTAGGACCTGACTTTGGATATATAACTTTTCACTATTTTTATGTTATTCTAGTTAAGAGGATTAATGCAAACTTTTGAGCTGTCAAACCATACCGCTATCTGCCCCATGTTTTAGGCCTCCCTATCATCCCAGAATAATCAGAGATGGTTCTCATCTATCAATCAGTTTTTCCTGTAAATGGTAAACTTAAGCCTATTATACTCATCGTCCAATTATACCCTATTATTTATGACCTGAAAAAAGGACATCACTATTTGCTGGTTTAAGATTGACTATATATACCCTATGATTATCTAATATAATCACTTTTTGCCCAAATTTATATAGTTTTTGGAAATCATTCATAAAGTAAAGATTCATTATATCAGGAATTTGAGAAAGTAATCATTGTGTAGCTTTATATACAATACTCTGTTAAAATAACCTTTTCAGGGGACAGAGGTCATGCAATCAAGGAAGATCAAAGAATTTACAAGGAGGAACTATCAACCTGTGCAGTAGGGTGCATTTACCGTGCACTACAGGTGTTACTCCACAATTACTTTTAATGTTAGTAATCTGCACCAGACCAGCATTTAGATGGCCATTTAGTTCTTCAACCCTTCTGATGAGCAGTTTAAGTCTAGTTTTGATTTTACATGATGACAGCTTCAGGATATGTCAATTTCTATCCAATTGTTTAATTAACATCAAGTTATCCTGCTTTTGTGCCTTCATAAACGCAGCCAGATTGCTGATGTCAATATGCTGATGGGTAATGATCTAATGGACTTGGCAAAGGAAGGTTACGTTATCTTGAAATTACTTCACTAATCTGCTCTTGGGAGGCAAGCTACTTAACCATCACTCCATAAAAATTACATGGTATAAGCAGTAGTTCTTAAATAAAAAATCTCAAAACTTGTATTTATGAAACATGGTCAATTGGGCCTCTTTCTCATTGGTGGCAGTAAGGCAGCAACTGTGGATTAACCATTTGGACATCTTGGTGGTTTGTGACAAGTATATATTACAAATTCAATTCACCTCTTGTGATTTCAATTGATTAGTCAAAGTGAGCTCCATGAATAGAGCTTTTATTATTCATTATTATATCTACTTAGTTAAAAGTTAAGGTGTGTAGCATCCCCTTATTAAATAGGATCCAAAGAATATTTTATGCCAAAACCAATGATAAACTGGCGCAGTTTAGGTCTCACAGTTGATAAACTAGTACGCGGTGATGTGAAAATGACCCTATAATGAGCACTAGAATTTAAAATTGGCGCTAATGCATCAGATCAATGGTACAGGTAGAAATGCACTTAACAACAGGTATACTGTATGATGACAGAAACCTGAAAACCATAAAAAACAATATAAATGCTTGTAAGAAAATTTTATTATACTAAAAAATGAAGAAAAAATAGACTATTAATTTTGACAGAGGCATTAGGCTCAATATGGGGTATTTTTCAGGTGGTTCTTGATGGAGGCCTACTTAAAGTAACTGATCTCCTTCCAAATGACACTTTCTATATCATGTGGTATTCCAAAATCCTGAAAATACAGAGAGGCAAACTATTGGGTAACTTACTGCACTAGGAAATAATAGGTGATTTGCAGGAGTATTCACCAGAAACATGGGAATTAGTGCCTTTGGGTTGAGGTGTTTGGCTAAAAGTATTTGAACTAATAGGGATGAGCTACCACAATAGACTGAGATATTAATAGTTAAAGTCTCCAAGCAAAGGTTTTATGCTGAAGCTGAGGTGAGTAGAATTATTAAAAAGAGTGTCTATCTATGGGGCCACAAGGCAAAGGTAAGCTATGGTAAATTAATGAATAGGGGCAGCACCGATGGAGTAGAAAGGAATTGATTGTATATTAGTAATTACATTATCAAAGGTGGTTCCAAAATTGACCTATGATACAGTTCATCATCAATGCAGTCAATAAGGCTTTAATAGAAAATTTGATATCTAAAATGCTGTCAGTATAATGGCCAGATTGATTTAACTTTATTATCTAAATGATAGTTGTATGAAAATTAAATAAACAACATAAAGAATAAGGTGGTTGTCAGACCAAATTGCAACATTGCTAAACTTGTTTTCTACAATAGAATTTGACTTTAAGTCACACAGATGCGCCGTAGCAAGTACAGATACCTTGCTTTTCAATTAGAACTCTGTTTATCCCAATTTTTTAAGGTTTAGATCGGTGAACTAGGTGATTCTATTATTAAAAGAATGATTTTTATATCAATACTACCATTGTTTGCAGTCATAAAGTGATATACCTATTAAAAAACTTCAGCCGCCCATTTAAAATTTTTAAGAAGATAGCTCAAATTGGCTCAACGGTACCCTATTCAAATAGATTTTTAAATTTTGGTGATAGGTAGCCAACACCTCATTGCATATGCAGGTAAATAGAACAATAAGCTTAAAATTTTTAGTCTAAGCAAATGGTGGTCTATGAAAACATAATTTATGCAAAGTATAAGAATCATTCAACCAGATGGGTATCTGATTTTAAGGGAAGATCTAGCATTGACGCCAATGAGTAAGATATGGTGGCATTTAGATAAACCCTTACATGGTTTTAGATGGACAAATTTTATGGAGTTTGACTTGAATTTTTAGATCCCATACAGAGGCTAACTCAATTAGTGTGAAGTTTTATCTATTTTAATATAAAATAAAGTACTTTAATTGTCAATTATTGAAATGGCATAAGCGTTTACTAAATACTTTTCTTGTGAGCCTCAAAGTAATTAAGACCCTTATATCTAGCCAATGTGATGCTAATGCATCAGGCAGCGGCAAATCCATAGATCTTGACTGCTACCAGAAGATTGACATATCATGACTTTATGTACTGACTACTTAATTTTTATTTACTGATTGACCAGCTTTAATTATTCAAATAGCCCAAGCCTGTCACTATTAGAACTCTGCGTAAAAATAAACTTGAAGCTCCAAAATATTATTCTAGGAGTCTATTTCAAGTTTTTACATGTTAGTTGGATAGGGCATCAAGTCTATGATCTATAGTAATGAATTCTCGTTTGATGCAATCTTTTTACCCTAAAATCTTTAGTTATACTAGAGTGATGTTCTTATGTTTGCTGCAAATAATGTTCAATTGGTGCTTTTAAGCTCTAGATCAAATCTTCTTTAGCTTTTTTGTTACATATGATTATAGACTAAGTTACAATTGTCTAATGTTTTACTCTTTGTATATGATAAGGTAATTGTTAAGTTTTTTATAAATCTGAAGGCAAGGTACTTCAAAGGCTATACAATTAATTGTTGCTTGTAGCTTCAGCAATATCACATAGTAGACTTTTGTCTCCAGGGTAATCTCTTGACAGATAGTTGCCATCAAGGCAAGTATCTGTTCATTTGAATAGCAAAAAAGCTAGTATTAAACTAGGCAAAAATCAACAACCAAGTAAAAAGGGTCCTTTAATTGATATATCCTAGCACTTTAATAGGGTATGGGAAATAGACTAGGTGGTAATGGGTAGAAATCGCCTAAATTTATTGTAAAGTGATTGATGAGGTGCTAAATCCCAATTATCTTATTTGAATATCTGACATGGTAAATGGGGATTGGTCAATTCCATACAGTCTAAAGCTAATAGTAATTTTTGGGCCTTCAGACTAGCAAAGCATCAATTGACTGAATAGTGACGAATGTTAATAATAGTTTTAAGCCTTCAGCATGACAAAGCTTTGACTAATAAATTATTGATTAATAAAATTAAAAGGTGATTGAAATAATAAGCTATTTAGAAACATGAAGTTTAGGTTTCACTTATATTGGGAAAATTCCAACAGAGCCCCCTTCAATCCTGGACTGTGGGAAAAGTTGCATCGCCTGGGTTAATTAGAGGAATCCTAAAACTTGGCCCAGAGCATAGTGTCTTCAGCCCATCTTTGGATGGGAACAAAAACATTTTGGTTGGGCTAATCCTGAGGCCTAAATTAGAGGTTTAACTTTTAAAACTGATGGCCACAAGTAATGTCAAAGGCTTTGGAAATTAAGTTTATATATGCATGAAGTTTTGGGTTTCAATAGAGAACCCATTTTAACATGGAAGGCCCATGTAGGTCAAGATTTGAGGATCAACCATTAATTTAGCTGTTTGTGGATTACTGGAGTAAATCAGCTAGACATATAGAAAAATTATCTGGTCCTTCAAATTGATTGGATTTGGTGGCCTTAATTTTTGTGTTATGAGAAGCCTTAATTGCTGGTAGAAATTAAAAGATAAATAAAATGTTTAAGACTAAACAGATTGGTAAATGGGTGTGGATTGGATCTGGGACGTTTGGATCAACTGGGCATGAAAGTCCCATAAATTTCTGAGGTTCTCGCTGAGGGGAGGTGAATCAGTTTCAGCAACCAAAGGCTTAGCTGATTTGCATGAATTATGTTTATTAAGATGGGTCTTGTTAAGGATCACACATCAGATGTGGAGGCCATATCACCATTTTTAGATTTAAGTGCAGTTTTGGGAGCTGGTGTAATGTAAGATAAAATGGTGGGTAGTGTGCTTTAATCTTGAGGGTACTTGATTCTTCTGAACTGAGTAATTTTTTATGATTTTCAGTTGTCATATCCAAGGAAGATAAATTTGGCACTGAAGCATTTGGTTTACCTGCCCTGAATGTGCAGCTGTGAGCCTCAGCATCAGAAAACAGAGCGGTGAGGCAGTTGTTGGTTGGCTGCTTCATTTAACTCAAAGGAGGTTCCAGTGCAGCCGCACAATAAAACTGAGAAACTCTAGTAGGGCATCATTGGCTCTGGATATGTTTTAGAGCAGCGATGAGCTTCATTGCGGAGAAACAGAGAAAATGCTGAGGCTTTTAGGCTGGCTATTCCAATTCCAGCACCAGAACAATGAGGAGCATTGCACAGAGGAATGGAATGGGCGTTGAGGCATTTAAGTTGGATGTTTCTTTAATAACAGCAAGAAGTGTTGGCACAGGTAAATGAAAATGGCACCTAGAATTTGGGTTGTTTTATTCAATATATTGCTAGAAAATGATGAGCTTTGGTTTATAGTAATGGAAGGGGCACTGAGGCGTTTTAGTTGGTTGCTTTGGATTTGACATCAGAGCAGCGAGGAGCATTGGGAACCAATATGATGTGACAATCATTTGGTTCAGCTGCTATATTTGGCCCATTAAGTGGTACTAGCTCAGCTGCAAAAGTAACCATAAAGCTTCTTGGACTTCAGCGATGGTATTATCTGCTTCGTCAGCCATAACAAATTGAAGTTCTAGTAATCTATCTCAGGGTTTTTATGAGATAGATGGGTAGTTCTGTAGCACTCTTTTAGGAGTTACTCCATCATTCAAATAAAGGAATCACAATTCATAGCCACATAAATCATATCAAGTCCTTCCTCAACTGATTGGAAAAAATTGAGTTCATAGTAGCCTTTTCAATTCATTTAGTTCTATTTTTGGCATAAGCCTTAATAAGTTCAAGCTGTTTCTCACACAATTAACGTTAAGCATCCAATTGATTTGAAAGATCACACTCTCCATGGCAGTTTTCATTGTTTCAAGGTATCTGTGGCTCATACTGCCTATAGTATTTATGACATCCAGGAAGGTTTGAGCTCAGTTAAACTACAAGTGGTAGGATCAGCTCATATTTATAAAGTGGAGGGGCATTCTCTCATCCGTTTCTATCCTGTCTTATTTAATAGAGTAGACCCTTTGGTGTACACTTATCTTTTTATCTCTGGTATTACTTACATTGAGGTATGTCTTCATTAGGTAGCCTCAGAAGGTCTCTGGCAAGATCAACAGTATTTAGCTTTTTATAAATTTGAAGGCTGGTGTCAGGGTAAATCCTGACATTAGTGCAATTCCTGAGACTACAGACATCATCCATCAGATCAAGAGGATATGTGATGAAGTTAGATCGAATAATTGCATATCAAATGAAATATTGAAATGAAAGTGTTCAATTGATCATTTAAATCGCCTTAGTTGCGATAATGTTGAGTCAATTAATCACACCAAAACGAATTTACATTGAGATTGAGACGATTCCCACTGCCTTTCAAAACCACATGCAAGTTGCAATCCCATAAGCTCCAGAGAAGAATAGTACACTGTTTTTAATCAACAAAGCTTAGGTAAGTCAAGGAAGTTGGATGGTAGATAAAACCAAGGCATTCATTTGGTTAATCTTTGTGGTCAATAAAAATATTCTTATAATGCAAACACTATTAAGTTTATTTACTAAATTGTTATCAATACTGATCTACCACCCCAGCCTACAAGAAACTCCCTTCCAACTTTCCCCTTTTAAACCATGTCTTTAAGCAGCTCCCATACTAGCTTACCCACCATTCCTTATACCTGGACACCTCTAGTGTCCTTGTCATACTGGGCTAAACCCCTTGGTTATTCTAACTCATGGTTAGCTACCCCCAACCAGGTCCATAGTACACCAGTCACTAACAGCTAGGCCCAGCGAGGCTACACAATAATCATTAGTTTCTTGTAGCTCCAGTGATATCACCTTGTACACTTTTGTCTCAAGGCAATCTCTTGACAGATTATTTATCATTAGGGTAAATCTCTGTTCAATTGTACATCAAAAAGCTAGTATGAAACTTGACAAAAATAAAATAATAATTAAAAGTTCTTGTTTGTATAATCCTATCATTTTAATAGGGGTAGGAAAAATATGTGGATCAGAGAATTGGGGCTATTACCTAAACTTGTTATAAAGTGATTGATGAGGTGATTTATCCTGTGCACTTCATTTAAATATTTCCTTGGTAAATGGAAATTGGTTGATGCTATATAGTCTGAAGCTAATAGTAATTTTTGGACCTTCAGCCTAAAAAAGCATCAATTGACTGAATAGTGATTGAATGTTAATAGTAATTTAAGCCTTCAGCCTGCCAAAGCTTTAACTAATAAATTATTGATTAAATAAAAATAAAAGGTGATTGAAATAATAAGCTATTCAGAAACTTGAAGTTTAGGTTTCACTTGTATTTGGCAAATTCCAACAGTGCCCCATTTAATCCTGAACTGGGGGAACAGTTGCATCAACCTGGGTTAAATAGGGGCAGCATGAAACTTGGCCTGGAGAATAATGTCTTCAGCCCATCTATAAATGGGTATGATATTCTTGGTTGTACTAATCCTGAGGTCTAAATTGGGAGATTTGTTTTTAAAACTGATGCCACAAGTAAGGTCAAAGACTTTGGAAATTAAGTTTGGATTGACAGGAAGTTTTTGGTTTCAATAAAGTACCCATTTTCACATGGAAGGCCCCTGTAGGTCAAGATTTGAGGATCAACCACCAATTCAGCTGTTTGTGGATTACTAGAGTAATCACTAGCCATTTTGAAAAATCATCTGGTACTTCCATTTGATTGGATTGGGTGGCTTTAATTTTTTGAAGTTAGGGAGAAGCCTTAGTTGCTAGTAATAAATAAAAGATAAATAAAATGTTTATGACTAAACAGATTATTAAATGGGAGTTTATTGAATCTGTAGCATTTGGCTCAACTGGTTAAGCAACTCCCATAAATTTTAGAGGATCCGTTGGGATTTTTGCCCATATTCCCAGCCTGCTAGATTACCTGGTGTTAATTCTTCGGCATCTAGGTCCATTGTCACCAAGTTGGATTTGCACAGGGTATAGCCACTGAGCAACCCAATCAAACGATATGAGGATTGCTGATTTTATAATAAAACTGATTAATATATGGAGCTATTGCCCCTTATCTCTTTCTTTATTTTTAAATATCTTGCAGACTGATCTGCGCTTCTTTTTCCTCACAAAGGACTATCTCCTTTTAATCTTCCATCAGGCTCTTTATACCTCAATTCCCCAGCTGGATGCATCCTCAGCTTGGTATCTACTATTCTTCTTCCTTATTCAAGTTGCTCTTGTTCATATCAAATCTTGGCATGATTCCTCTCAATTCACCAAATGTTCTCATTTTGCTCAATTATAATTTGTGTATCCCCTTTTTTATAAATCTCAAGGCTCATCTTGATTCCCCTGTGATCTGCTGATATTGGTAACGTACCGTCCAGTCATATCAACTTTCAACATTACCCCCTTTGACTGGATGATAGGCTCTTACTGTTTGTATTCTCTAAGCAACTTAGCATGGACTCAGTTGATAATTTAACCCCCAGCAGGTTCCTTGATTGTGTAGACATCCATACCAGTCTTCTCAATAATCTCAAATGGGCCAACTCAAATGTCAGAGAGCTTATTCTTTCATCCAAATCCATGCTGGTCATGGAATAACACATAATCCCCTTCAGCAAACAACAAAAGTCCACTCCAGCACTTCTGGTCAGCTGCCTGGTCACGAATTTTCTTAGCCAAACTGGTGGAGTAGGCTTCAGTTTGCAACTTGATCAATGTATCCGTGAGTTGCCTCAGATATCTCTGAGGATTCACACCACCAGTGTCCTCTACAAACAAATATAGCAAGGCAGGCAGAGCCAGATGCCATCCATACAGCAGTTGAAAGGGACTCTTACCAGTGGCAGAATGATAGCTGATATTATAAGCGAACACAGTGGTAGGTAGAAGAGCACTCCATTCTGAGGGCCGGTCTGTTATAAATTTGTGGAGTATGTTTACTAGGGTTCCATTAACTCGCTCCACCATCCCATTTGATTCTGGATGATAGGGGGTGGTCAAAGCCCCGCGAATTGCCATCAACTTGTTTAACTTTGGCAGAATATTTGAAGTAAAGTTGGTTCCATTGTCTGTCAGGATGAACTGCGGACAGCCATGCCGCTGTATAACACATTCCATAATAAACTTGGCAGTGGTGACCGCGCCCAAGTCGCTAATAGCCCTGGACTCCACCCATCAGGTCAAATGATTGATGGTGACAACTATATACTTGGATCGATTGGCACTAGTCAGCAGAGGTACCACTACATCAATGATATGGTGTGCCATGCAAATCAGGGTTTCACTAATTGATAGGTGGTTTTCTTATGGAAAGGTTTTTAACTTGACATTGATGGCAATAGCTAATAGTTTCCAACACGTCATAATGCATGCTTTCCCAGAAGTATCAGGGTCGCAAAAACTCCAGCATCTTTTTCAAACCACCATGGCCTACAGCCCAATGAGCTTTTATAATTATTGAGGGTCTATTTGAAGGCTTAGGAAAATCAGCGTCAAGTCTCCAATCCGCTTATATAATTCTCCCCCTTGCACAAAGGTACCCTCTCTGAGTCCATCTAACACCTTGATCACTTGCGGTGGCTCATCCTAGTATTTGTTCACCATCATTTTTTCATACATTATATCAGCTAGATCCGCTGTGATAGCGACCATGGGCAATTGAGACAGATAATTCGCGTTTTGATGTTTTGCCCCAGGTTGATGTAAGATCTTGAAATCGTAAGCTTGCAGCTTCAGAGCCCAACATGCAACCCATCCTTCCAGTTCATGCAGATTCTGTATCCAGCGCAAGGAATCGTGATCCATCACTACTTGAAACCTTACCCCATGCAAATATACCCAAAATTGTTTATAAGCGTAGATCACAGCTAAACACTCCTTCTCGGTTATGGTGTAGTTTTGTTCATGACAATTCAAGCTCTGACTACAGAAGGCGACAGGATGTTCCACACTGTCATCATCCTTCTGGGATAATACTGCCCCAATAGCAGTTAAGGATGCATCTGTTTGCACTATGAATGGCTTATCGAAGTTGGGGTATTGCAATATGGGTGCACTTGCTAATATGGTATGCAATACATTGAAAGCGTTCTGGCATTGTTCCGTCCAATTATAAGTAGCGTTTTTCTTTTTTAGTTATAAAAAGTGGTGCCCCAATACAACTGAAAGTGGGAATGAACTTTCAATAATACCCAACCATTCCTAGAAACACCTGAATGTCCTGCTTATTTTCTGGACGAGTCATCTTGCCTATCACTTCCACTTTAGCTGGCTGCAGTTTAAGCCCATTTGAATCCACAACAAAACTGAGGTATTCCAATTGCTCTTTAAATAAATGGCACTTCCAGGGCTTGATTTTGATATTAGTGGCAGCGAGGCGCTGAAACAATTGCTCCAAGTGGGCCATATGCTCTGTGAACGTTTGCAAAAACAAATTGATGTTGTCAAGGTAAACTAAGATGCAGGACAGCTTTAAATCACCTAAAATCGTATCCATGGCACGCTGGAATGTAGCAGGAGCGTTACACAATCCTTGCGGCATGCGCGTTGGCTGGAACAACCCTCTTGAGGTGATGATTGCACATTTCTCCCATTCTGTTGGTGGCAATTCGATCTGCCAGTACCCCGAGATAAGATCCATGGTGAAAAAATAGTTTACCCCACCCAATTGGTCTAATGCATCATCAATCCGTGGAAGAGAGTAAGAATCATTCTTCATGACATTATTGAGTATATGATAGTCAATAACCACCTGATTTGAGCCATCCTTCTTCTTTATGATGAGCACAGGTGATGCCCAGGGGCTGTTTGATGGCTCTAGCATCCCTTTCTCGATAAGCTTATCCACCTCATTGGAGACAACCTCTTCTGCTACTCTAGAACATCTAATAGGATGCGAACGAATGGGAGGGTGATCCCCCATATCAATCCAATGTACCACTCCTTGAGTGCACCCCAAGTCATAATCGTTATTTGCAAAGGTATCCTGATACTTTTCAAATAAGGCCATAGCCTTATCTTACTGATCTGCTGATAGTCCCGTGAGCGCTTCTCGCAGAACTACAGTCAGTACACCAAATGAGGCTCGAGCTGGTAGTCCAAGATCTTCCCATGAGCCAAAGTCATGAATACGTCAAACTTCCCCAATAGGGACGAAGTGTAGGTAAGCCACCACTTGATGCCGCCTAATCATTATTGTCTCCTTCTGTAGGTTCACAAGCAACACCTTCACCTCCCTGTTCCCAGAAAACAATAGCCCCAGAGCCACGTGTGGTTCTAGCCGTGAGTGCTGATGAGGCGTCAGGATTTCTCCATACAGTCCCTTAGGAACTTCGATTTTGAGCCCAGTCCCTATTATGCCCTGGTATCTAGATGGTAAGTTTAAAAGGCGCGTTGCTCAAAGCGGGATTCCTTTATAATCATATATCTAGTTGGGGAGGATCTTGGTCTGCCAACTCAGTTGCTGATAGTGAATGGGGATCACTCCATCACTGTATGCTATATTGACCTGACTGGAGTGGACTGGATCCGTTGGGATTCCACCAGAGGAAAAATATACTGGAATATGTTGGCTGAACATAGTAAGGGTTTCTTCCACCATATCTATCACAACGCCACATTTCCCCATGAAAGCTGCGCCAATTAACATATCATAGTGGTTATTTGGCAAGACCACCGCCGGAGAAGACACCTGGACTGAACCAAATTGTAGGGGCAATGCACTATATGCTCCTTCTGACACAGTGCTATGCATTCCTGCTGTTCTGTATACTACTTGATGGTCCACATCCAGTCTCAACATAAGTTTAGCCACTAACCGGAGGGAGACTATGTTCACAGGCGCTCCCATGTCTATGATCGCGCGGATTTTTGTGTTTTGAACGAATATGTCGCAATAAGTACATTCTGAGTAAGAAGAATCATCAGGGTTTATTACTTGTATGTCAAGGGTCTTGTGTTACTTAAAAAGGAAGAAATACCCTTGCTGACCTGAGGATACTCACCAGCAATTTTTTCCACTGGAATAGCTATGTTAACCCCTATTAAAGGAGCGACGTTCAGCGAAGAATCCGCATTTCTGGAGCCAGTCTGTTCTAGTATTTACCATACATATGGTTTCTGCTCATCTTGGAGGAGCTCAACCCAATTGGGTGAACTCTTATTCTTGGAAGCAGAAGCAGGGGTATCCAGCAAAAGCTGCTGATATAACAAATCATCCGATTAAGGTTTGATTTCTACTCGTAAAGTTGTTTGGCAGGTAGTAGGGACAAGTGAATTGAGCTTAGAGGAGGTAGAGCGTCCCATCTCTACTCCGCTCAAGCTTTTCCCTGCTTGGTTTTCATAGTTGGCAATACGTACACTTGTGGTTTTCTAGGGCAATTGGCTGCATAATGCCCTCTTTATCCGCACTGGAAGCAAGTGTTTGTAAAAGGTGCACGTATATAATTTGGGCTGGAAGGACCAGGTTGAGAATTGATGCTAAAGTTCCATGGTCACGGTCAAACTGGTGAAGCGTACATGGGATGGAAAGGGTCTACTGACTCATATGAGTGATGATTACGTTCCAGCAGCTGATAACCCAGTTGCTGCGCCCAATATTTGGAAAAGGATGGAGCAGGGGCAAAGGAGGGTTTTTAGGCTACATTGGGGGCGCCATTCATGGCAGAGTCGACATAGGGCGTTCATGATTTGAATGAGGCCGGTATCCCCATCCAACACATGGGACATAGCATTATATAGTTCCCAGTATGGCTTAACCGCCGCCGTCATATCTATACCTACATCCTCAGTGGTTAAAATATTAGCCCCAAGTAAAATGTGAGCTTCCGCTGAAGACCACTTGATAAATTCTGACAAGGTCTCATTTTGATTAAACTGTATAGTCATAAATTCAGCTTTTTGTTGGGACATCTTGTTAGCAACTCCAAACAGCTGGATAACCATTGATTTTACTTGAGCGTAAGACACCAAGCTATTTTGGAAGATAGCAGGTTAATTGGTCAGCGCTTTCCACATCTAAAGCGGACAGTAACAACTTCACTTTCTGTTGATTGGTAGTCCCTTCCACAGCGAATTCAAAATGTTTAAAATACCCATGTAGATTTCTGTTATGACTGAAAGGAGGTAACTTTTCAATACGGACAAATTCATTTGGCTCTCAGGTTTGGCTGCAAGGGACAGGCGAACTGGATTCAGAGTGACTATGGGAACCATCATTTGTTATGTTATCATGCCGCCGTCTGGATGAGCTTGAGCTCGTCAAAGCGGAATCAGAAGAAGTGTCATCGAGTAGGGGTCCGTTGTACCACCTGATAGTTACTCGTTAGCTAATCCATAACATTCTTCCCCTGAGTTGCCACTAACTGCCCTATTTCCCCCAGCTCCGGTATGCCCCATGAACTGTTCACTAATCAGCTGTTCCGTTTTGACTGAAGCACATCTACACCATCCATCCTGCCATTCTTGTTGCAGCATATTATATTGCCATTGCAATTCTCAGCAGAGCTCCTTTTCCTCATTCAGTGTTTGTTCCATAGTTTGTAATCATGAAAGAACTTCCTTGATTCTATTATGCAGGTGGGTTTGTTGTTGTCTTGCGTTTTCTGCTTGCTGGTTGGTGTTGTTTATTTGGTTAACAAGGAAAGATTGTTCTCATGCTGATTCCTCATTGGCCCATCAAAGGGTATCAATGCAGTCTTGCATGTCCGCATACTCACTTGTCTCACTAATAGGGAGAGGGGAGGATCATTGGCATTCCACCTGACTAATGACTTCTAGTCATGTAACTCGACAAATGATTTGGAGATACTTGGTGGACGTTGACCTAAGAATAAGCGCGTTATCAGATGTTTGCTGGGTATCCCATTTGCTACAGAGTTGATCTAATTCTGTTAATAGAGAGCCGACTTGGGCCACCAATTGCAGTTCCATCAGGGTCATTCTTTCCTTGAGCTGAGCAATCATGGCTTCAAGAGCTTCCGCCCATTCAGCTAGCTCCATCATACAGCACTCAGTATTATTCCCCAAGGTTGTCACATCCTGAATCCACTCCGTGTATATGCCATGCTGTTCCAGTAGTTCTCTTATTACTCGAGGTAATTCTGAGCTTAACTGTAGTACTAGAAGGTCCAATCGACGGCAAACATCCCTGACATGATGATCCATCTGTGCCAGCGCCCCTTGTACTTCTGAGAACAAACAATCAAGGCGGTCCAGCAGGAGGCGAGTATCATGCTGTTGTGCTTGAGCAAACTGCAACACATCTCCAATTTCAATGTTATGGCGAGCCAGGACATGTAGTAGCTGGAAAATCAAAGGTTGCACATAAGTGACTAAGTATTCCTCAATTCTGTGAGTACTGAGGCGGCGAGTGACCCTGTAGTAGTGGCGTCCAAATAGGACATGTACAGCGCATATCAACTTTCTTGATTGCTTTGATTATAAAACAGACTCACGGCATTTTCCCCACTCTTATCCTTGTATAGGCGATACCCATGCAACAACCATTTCATAATAATTCTTAGTTGTTGTGAAGTCACATTTGTGGAGCGTCCATGTTGGTTAGTCATCAGCTCCAGGCAATTCTCAAACTGCACAGTAATCATAATTTCATCATCCCCTGGTTTGGTAACAGTAAACAATGTTGGTTCTGAGTTAGGTGTCCTCCGAGCATCTTCAGCATGCTGTGCCCAGAACCTGATCAGTTTAGGTCGGAACTAATGAGGATTTGTCATTGTATTTTCCCCGCTATAGTTGCTAAGTGGCCCCCTGTAGTGAGCACCACTGCTAATTTCTCAGCGTCTAGGTCCATTGTCACCAAGTTGGATTTTCACAGGGTATAGCCACTGAGCAACCCAATCAAATGATATGAGGATCGCTGGTTCTTATTACAAAACTAATTAAAATATATATGGAGCTATTGTCCCTTATTTTTTTCTTTATTTTTAGATATCTCACAGACCATTCTGCGCTTCTTCTTCCTTGTAAAAGACTATCTCCTTTTAATCTTCTATCAGGCTCTTTATACCTTGATTCCCCAGCCAGATGCATCCTCAGCTTGGTATCTTCTATTCTTCTTCCTTATTTGAATTGATCTCATTTGTATCAAATCTCAGCATGATTCCTCTCAATTTGCCAAATGTTCTCATTTGCTCAATTATAATTCATGTATCCCATTTTTGTAAATCTCAAGACTCATCTCAATTCCCCTGTGATCCGCCAATATGGGTAGCATATCATCCAGTCATATCAACTTCCTGACACCTGGTATCGCTAGGGGAAAATTTCCTAAGGCGAAGTGAATCAGAAATCAGTTGGCCCAAGTTTCAAAGAAACTACATTTGGGGATTTTGAGATATTTGCCTGGTCGTATCCATCAGGGATCAATCCAGATGAATACTTAAGATCTCATTGGGTGGAGTTGCTGACGAAATAGGGGCATCTGATAGTGATTAACTATCAGGTGTATCAATTGGGATCAGTCAAATTTCATCACTGACTGATTGGAAATGAATAGTAAGTTGCGAGGCGATTGATGCCACCTGTAACTAGTGAATCAATTGGTTGGTGAGTGAACTGCCATAATGGGTAATAAGTCCCATTACCTAATCAGGTGCTAGCCAATTATGGTTGGTTTGCTTGGATCAAGAGGAAAACATTAGGGACATGTTTTCCAACTCTTTCCATTTGAGGTCTTGAGGATGTCCAGCGACAGAATCCTAGCCAGGATGGGAAGACATTGCTGCTGATATGAGGATGGGTGATTCAATGGCAATGGCTGCCATTTCATTGAAGAGATGTCAACCAAGGGTTAGACAGCTGAATCCCCCACTATATAATTCCCTAAGATTTACTATAATAAAAAACATCATTTAGTAAAACATTATCTACAGTTATATTATCAATTTGGTGTATAAATAGACTATCTGCTTCTATTGTGTTGTTCTATCTCAAGGATATCATTGCAGAAGGCAATAATTGGAAGAATCTCAGAGAGAAGAGTAATGATCCAAGTGGGGATCTAGAGATGAAGGAATTACAATCAGGGATAGCTGCCAACTGTGTGTTGGGCCAAAAGAGACTGTCACCGGGGTAACTTAATGAAGATTGGGTGAACAAAAGTTTAGGGAATGAATCCCTATGAGTACAACTTCAAGAGTATTTAATCGGAAATACTGGACAAGCGTTGGGCCAAAATATAGTTCAATCTAAACTACGGATAATAGTCTCCATATTATTATTGATTAATACATTCTATACAATGTGACAAAGTGCACAAGGAAATTGAACCTGTGCAGTAAAAAGGTTACTGGGTTGATGGCCAATATTCAACCTAGAGTAAATTTTTACAGGATCTCACTGAGGAGATAGGTGAATCAGTTTCAGCAACCCATATCTAAGCTGATTCACATGAATTATTTTGATTATGCTGGGCCTCAGTAAGGATTACACATCAGATGTGGAGGCCATATCAGTTTTAGCTTTAAATGCAGTTTTATAAGCTGGCGTAGTGTAAGATAAAATGGAGGATAGTGTGCTTTAGTCATAAAGTCACTTGGAACAATTAATATGATTGATTTGTTGAGATTTTCAGTTGCCTCATCAAGAAAAATAAATTTGGCACTGAAGCATTTGGTTCAGCTGGCCAGATTGAGCAGCTATGAACCTCAGTATCAAAAAAGAGCGGCGAGGCAGTTATTTGGTTTAGATGCTTCATTTGGAACATCTGGAAATTCCATTGCAGCTACAAATAAATCTGAGAAACTCTTTTTAGGCCTTCAGTGGCTCTGGTTTTGGTGACAAAGCAGCGAGGAGCTTCAGTGTGGAGAAAAATAGAAAACGCTAAGACATTTGGGCTGGCTATATCAATTCCAGCACCTGAACAATGTGGAGCATCAGCACAGAGAAATGGAAAGGTCATTGAGCCATTTAAGTTGGCTGTTATTGAAACAGCAGGAAGTGTCAGCACAGGTAAATGAAAATGGCACCAAATTTTATTTATTTATTTGAGGATGGCCAACCAGGGGATAGACACATCTGATATGTAGGGAAGAGGAAAACGGAAAACAGAAGAGGGAAGAGAGCGCAAAACAATGGAACTCAAAAGATATGACTTGGCACACTTGAGTGTGGTTAGGAGCCACGGGTGGTGGATGACTAGACCTTAGGTGGCATGGCAGCTCAGGGGCTAGTAGGGTGTACCGCCTATGGAGACTGTGAGGTTTTCAATGTCATAATGAAGGAACCAAATTGGAATCCAGTTGTCCATCCGTTTCTTCCATTTTTGTTGTAGTGATCTGAACAGCCAGGCTTGGAAGTGGTCGGCCAAATGGCTGTGGAACCTGACGATGGCTTGGTTGAAATTGTGGAGGATTCCGTTGAAAGCGTCAAGGTTAATTGTGTGAATGGACCATATTGTAATACTCACAATTAGAGCCCTTAGCGTCTGGGGGGTAGGCGAGGCCATGTTGAGTGCCAGGATATCGCGGGATAGTCGGAATTCAGCTGTTGGTGATTGTTGAAACAAGTGCATCACGTTGGCCTAGATATGCACGGATGGCGGGCACTCTTCCAGGCGGTGTGCTAGTGTGTTGGGTCCGCCGCAGATGGCGCATGTCTTGAACATTGAGAAGGTGCGGTTGGCTGTTCTAAACGTACGGCGCATGTAGCACCACACTGTGGAGCACACTTGTGGGGATAAGAGGGGGCAGATGACGAGGTCCCACACCTGCTTTTGAGTGCGCAAGTCATATAGGACGTCTTGGTAGTCTAGGTAGTCAATCCAGGATAGAGGAAAGGATGGTAGTTGGG
>JAKSZP010016443.1:0-42328 GCA_022478985.1 Massospora cicadina | reverse complement strand
GGGAAGAGTTGTGTAAGACTCTTCAGATTGGCCCCTACCGTTCAACTGCCTATCACCCCCAATCAGAGGGGCATACTGAATGAGTGAACCAGTGTTTAGAACAGTTTCTGCGGTGTTACACAGCCGCAGATCATTCAGATTGGGTTTCTCACCTCCCTATGGCTCAATTCAGTTACAACAACTTTTTGCATTCTTCTATTAGTTGTTCCCCTTTTTTTGCCAATCATGGCTTTAACCCCACCTTTAACATGGAGCCCAGCTGTGATTCTAAGGTTGAAGCGGTGGTGGACTTTGCCAAGACTATCAAGAAGGTCCACCAGGGGGTTTCCACAAGTTTGGAGGTGGCAATGCAAATTTATAAGGAGAATGCTGATAGTAAGCACCGAGTGGGTCCAGCATATAAGGAAGGGGATCTCATGATTCTTGATGCTCATAAAATCCCTATCAAGCAGCCATGCAAGAAGCTGGGGCCAAAGAGGACTGGCCCTTACCACATGGTTAGAAAGGTGGGCCATGCCTCATACCAGCTAGATCTTCCTTCTTCATTTCAGATCTTCTCTGTCTTACATAAGAGCAAATTGATGTTGTTCAAGGGCCCCCCACCAGAGACTCCTGAGGCCTATCTCGTGGATGGGGCGCCAGAGTGGGAAGTAAAAGAATTAGATGCATCCCTCCATGTAAAAGAGGACTTGAGTACCTGGTATCCTGGAAAGGTTTTGACGCTGCAGAGAACAGTTGGGTTCCAGCGTGCAACTGTGTGCATGCCCAAGATCTTATTGAAGCCTTCCACAGGCGTTTCCCCCAGGCTGCTGGATCTTAACCCAAACCTACGATTGCCGCCATTAAGCTGGCCCCAGCCCACAAGAACTTTTCCCTTGCACAAGCCCCTGGAGGAGGGGTTGATCCCCATCGGGAGGAGAGGGTGATTTCATGGTTAAATGACATCATAGTGGTGACCATCCCTAAAGATAAGGCTGGGCGCCAGGAGGCCCAGAAGGTGAAGCTTTAGGCCCTCCCTGACCTCAGGCACACACTAAACCAATGCTGGGTACAAGCTAAATATGCCCAGGTTGGTACTAGTGAGGTGCCTAACGCCCAGCCCCTTACATCAGCCCAAGCGTTAAAACAAACATTTTACACAAACAAAGCAGATGGTTCAATTTGGTTATTCGAGGGATGGGGTTTTGAAACCTGTTCCATTTACAAAATAACACGTTTATATCAGATCCAACTTCAATCTATTACTTGAGTGAAGTCAGTTTTGGTGTTTTCTACCAATTTGGATGGAAGTCTTTGCCTATTGGTGGATCAGTGCTTGGGACCAATTTGGCAGACTCCAAATTTCCCTGATGAAGATTAATTATGTTTTCTGCAACCAACATTCCTTGTTGGTTGACTTCCCAATAAACATTTTCCCATTTTTCCCATTTTTCTTATGTTATCTTTAGTGAACCTGTGCATGAACCTCTTTGAGGAGGTCTTGCAATACTTTAACCACCTTATTCTAAATACAATTAAATTTTCAACCTGTGCACTGTTGGGTCGCCCAGGTTCCCTTCAACCTGGGATGTTTACTCCTTTCCACTTTGTGCACCATATCATTTTTGGTCAGTTTTTTGCTATTGTCATGATTCCAATATGTCTGGATGATAAGCCCTACAGTAATATGGCGAAATTAATGGAATCCGCCGGAATTGAACCAGTAATGGTAATTTAAGCGCTTCAGAATGAGGCGATATTGGGATAACGAGTTATTTTGAATATAACAATTTTATATTGGTTTGCCTCTAAAATAAAGCGATGTCAACATTTGACAATTACGGTTTAAATTGCCTACAATTAAGGCAATAGCAATTTTGAGAATAACCAGCCAAAGCAAGGAGAATTGGTGGAACTGAATAGTCCAAGCTATGAGAGTGGTATTGTCTAAGCCACTTTAATATAAGCAAGATGGGCAATCAAGAGGAGGGTTGTGGTTGAGTTAGTAGAGAGAAGCAGAACAGGAAGAATCTGCGAGATTGAGAAAGATTAAATAAAAGAGGTTGCAAAAGCAAGTGCTCCATATTTTATTTTAGTTAATTTCTATTTGTTTCAAGGACAACAATCTTCATATCATTGGTCCTGTTTGCTCAGTGGGTCAAACCCTGTGCAAAGTCCGCTGTCATATCTAGTGATACTGCCAAATTTACAACAGCTGTCATGATTACATTGTTTCCCTTAAGTTACTATTGCTCCAGCACCCTCTGCTGGGCTCTAGTAACTTTGGTACTAACAGCTAGTTTTCATGCATTGGCTCTGTGTACTGAGCACTACCACGCTGGAAACAGGAGAGTTATAGACACTCTCCTTACAACTATTGCTGATGAGACAATGTTGGGTAATTCAATGGCAATGTCTGCCATTTCATCAATGAGGTGCCAACTGAGGTTGAGTGCCAAATTTCTACTATAAATTTCTCTAAAAATTCACTTAATAAAAAATAATCAATTACCAGTGTATTATAATATACTTTAGCAGAATGCATTTCTAGTTCTATTCTTCTTCAAGGAAATTATTGCTGTGTGCTTTAATTGGTGACTCTTTAGGATAAAGAGTAAGGATCTGAGTGTGGACCTAGAGAATTAAAGCTGTGCTAAATCAGGGATTGCTGCTGACTGTGTGTCACCAGAGAGAAACTGTAAATGAGGATTTGAGCATAGATCAAGTTAGGTGGTATAAGAGAACAAATCCCTATTAAGGACATCAAGAGTATTTTGAGGAGAAATACAGGTCAAGCATTGGACCACAAACTGGTTATCTATGCAACTATAGATAATAGTCTTCATACTATTATCAAACAAATATATATTACTATCAGAGAATGCAGAGAGTTGCACAACACCAAACCTGTGCAGTTAATCAATTTAATGGTTATCATCCATGAACAATCAATGAAACCCACAAATTTTAACATGCTTTTACCTGTCTGAAATTTTTTGATCAAAAATATAAATAGAGAAATTCTTATTAAGTTATGCCCTAAAATATGAGAATCAGTTGTATTAATTAATTTAGCATTTTTGGGCTTATTTTTAAAACCTACCATCTCAGTGTATAATATTATAAGTTAAAGCTTTACCATGTATAATCTAACTATAACTCTTCAGATAGGAATTTTGGCATAATAGGTTTCATACTAGAAAAGCTACAATAATGGTTTGAATTTAATAAGTCTATCAAAGCTCTAACTGCATAGAGTTCTCCACATGGCATCTGAATCTGATATTGTCAAAAATAGCTTTTATGCTATTCATAATTTTTAGCTAATCAAAATCTGTAGATTTATCCAAGGTACGCTGACCAGGGGATGGACAGTACTGAACACAACACTCAAAATGACAAAACAAAAATACTAACCATGTGGGAAGCAGAAACTGCTAGCCCACCATGGCAGAAGGTGAGGAGGGGTTGGGGGGTTGGTTTTCAGAAAGACCCACCTCAATCAAGGGATTTTGGTTACAGTACCAGATCAGAGCAGACAGCCAGGGCGTTGGGGCATCTGCATAGTGGGGGTTGAGGTCAGTGTAGTAGGAGTTTTCCACTTCTGCATCAAGATAATGATGGGAAAGTGTTTCAACAAAAGCTGCGAGGAGAACTTCAGCTTCTTTGCAGGCTTCAGGAAGTTGGGTGAAAAGGGAGATACTGTGTCAGGTGATTTTGGCTGAGGGGTTGAATGAAGCAAGTGTTGTGACATTCATAACAGCAACTTCAGCATCATCAAATAGTTTTGAGATGTCACTGCAGGCATATTCAGGGAAGTTGGGAGGGAAGAAGAGGGTGGGCAGGCCATGCTGGAGCTGAGCCACTGACTGGGCCACTGCGGTGCATAGTTTTAGGCACTGAGGAGAGGCTACTGCAGCTAAGGTGAGCTGGTGGTCACTTTGGAAGGGGGCTGTATTGGGTAGAGGAGTAAAATGGTTAGGGGTAGGGGTTTCATCGAAGTCAGGAAGGAAAAATTTTGCCTGACCATAATCATCTTGGCAGAGAGGTTGACCTGTATGCTTACTAACGAGGACATTACCTGATTTGTCAGTCTCAGCCAATAGATCCCATGGATTTTGGTTTACTGGAATAGTAGCATTCAAATTTGGGTGGGTGGGATTGGGTGAATGGGCAGCTGCTTGGGTGCCAATGGTGGTCTAAGCATTTCTCTGATTGGCTGGGGTAGATTTAGGTAGGAGAGTGAGGCTGGAGGTTTTGGGGGGGGCTGATTTTCTATGTGGGCCCACTGAATGAGATTGGAGGGTGGGAGAGGGCAGCAAAGTGCCCCATACTGAACCTTCAGAGGGGGGCTCAGAAGCTGCAGCAGCGGACTTGGCCTGAGGGCACACTTTTTTTGCATAGTTGAGGCCAAAGCAGAGGGAACAAATCTGCCTATCATTATTGACCTGAGCCCAAAAGAAATGATCAGGTGCTGCAGCCACACTAGTGCAGGGTAGGATTTGTTGGGCTATGGTAGGGTGGTGTGGTATGATGGTGGCTATTGCATGAGGAGCAGCAAGGCGCTCTGCACCAGATGGAATAGCAAAGATGAGGTTGGGCTGAGTGCCATAAGCCATGAGCCCTACGACCAACTGGTCATACAAAACCTGGGGTGGAAGGTGGGATGGGAGATTTGCAAAGGATACCACCAGTATGGTATCTGAAGGGAGGCAAGTACGGGTTGTGGGAATGGGGTTTTTTTATAAATTAGAGGAGTTTGTGCTGCTGCTTTAGCATCCTCCTCATATTGGAACCCAATATCAAAGTAGCCCTTAAAAGGGCAGAAGTCTATAAAGCCAGCTGGTGCAAAGGCTACAGTGGCTAGATCAATAATTACCTTATCAGCATATGGGAACAAATACCCATAGTCTACTCTGAGGCAATAGTGAATGGCAGAGCGAAGGAGGGTGAGAGGATGGGGGTGAGAAGGGTGGACACATGCCAGGTGGAGTGCCAAGTCCCATGGGGGGGACAAAACAGTTGGAAGCAGTGGGTGGGCTGTTTGAGTCCATCCAAACATGCTTGCCCGCGGGGCAGAAAATACTAAGTGGGGGTGCACTGCTGCCCCACACTGGGGTGGCAGGCAGTGGAGCCAAAGACATCAAAGAATAGGTTTGGGCAGATGACTGTGGATAAATAAAACTTAAATTTAAAATCGCTTAAAAGTGACTTCGAGCAGTAAAAGAAAATCCTAATTGAAATCTGTAAGTTATGTTTAAATAGGTTTTTTGACAATATTGATATTCTATTATTTGTGGGCCCTACTAGTACTAAAAATCTAATGTTTATATGTTGTATACTCTGTGATTAACTACCTAATTTATGAAAAAATAAAAGTTGAACTATGAACTATAGAATCAGAGTAATCATCCTTTGTTATCTGATGAGAAACTATAGACTTTGATGCAATTAGGGATGCTTGACCGAATTGCAATTTTATCGTTAATTAAATTGCAAAGGTTTTAATTTTTTTATTAAACTAAAATTCACTTTGTAGCCAAATCAGCTAACGTTTCTTAAGGCGTAAGACAATATCCTATTGATTAAAGAATTGATTTCTAGATAAACTCTCCTTGATCCAACGCATAATGACTTCACTAAGAAACATGGGCTGATCGATGTTGACCTTGAAATTCAGTCAGATAAAATTAAACTTACGTAATGGGAGGCATTTTTGAATTTGATTGCTATGATGCTGTTTGTGTGAACGATTGAACCCATAACAGCACCATTAAGGGCCAATTTGAGTAAGCTGGATCTATAATCTTTGAGGGAGGAGATGTAACCCATTGGGTTGCATAGATAGTCCATATCCCCACCATAGTAAAGTATCTCAATACCATTATTTCTGAGTTCAGCAATAGTGGTCGAATGATCTTTGATATATTCCTTAGATTTAGCTGCCTTAATAAAAATCGAAGGGTTGAAGTAATTGAAACTGTAAGAAGATGGAATTCCTAACTCGTTCTTAACTACATCTAAATTCAAGAAGGTCTCAGTGCGGAAGATAAGGAAGCTTAAATCTATTGCTTTAGATCTTAGTGGCTTAAATCCAGGAAGTTGATAGATGTTGAATCCAGCACTGTAGTATGGATAAACAAGGTCTGTAATACAAGTTTCAACTGCAACCTCACAACTAATTTCGTCATTGCGACACTCCAAAATGGCATCTTGGCATTGTTTGGCTGAGTTGAGTCTGATCCCAAAATTACTTGCCAAAAAGGGAAGGAATGGATACTGGTGATAAGCATCAATCATAGCACTACCTACGATCACTGACTTTAGTGAAATTTTTTCAATGCCATTAGTGTTAGTTCGAATGATTAGTCGGGCAGTCTCAAGGGCAATGGCTGCGCCGTAGGATTCACTAGCGATGTGCATTGAGATATTCCTTAAGTTTGGGTGGGCGCGCAAGAAGTGGTACAGCGCGTTGACCAAACTAGAGGCCATCAACCTTAAGTTATATTCTTCTTCCGATTCTCTAGGCACAAAACCAATTCCTATGGCATCCAGAATTAACAGGTTGGCAAAGTTGTTCCAAGAGTAAGGATTGAGCCAAGTACCGTTCCCATAATTATTAACGTAGCATGGGAACATGTAGGAATTGAGTCCAAGGATTGAGGATAAACCCATGGCACCATTGATGTAAACAATTAATGGATCTTTTCTAGGTTGATTACGCGACTCAAAGTACCAAAAGGTTTGAGTCCCGAGATAGGTTTTTACTAACCCCGAGGACTTGTATTTAAGTTATTAGTTTATATCACTCGGTTAGTTACCTGCGCAACGCCATCGCAGATCTTTGGTACCGTTTTAATACTTTTAGTACAGTGATGCGGACTGCTTCGTTTTTGGCTCAAGTAAGTGTCCTGGTAATTCCCATCGTTCGACCCTCTCCAAGCAAGAATAGGCAAGAGCACAAACACAAATCCGTTAGTATGCATTTAAGAGATAAATTTCTGTAAACGTATGATATAAAGAGTGTTTTTCATCCTTAAGGTTCTATTTTCTTTTATCTGGCCACAATTATCCATTCTATTTTAATTATGGATTATTCTATACCAGCCGTTTTACCCAGCATTGCTCGGGTTTATAATAATTTATTGAATCCATAATCCATCCTGTTAAGACATCCTTAACCCATCTTGTTAAGACATGTGACTCAAAGGTCAAATTTCATAGGGCTTGTTACTAACCAAACGATTCTAATCGATTATTTTTAGCTTTTATTTCGTAGACAAGCGGAGTTACCCGGCGTCACTAGGATTTATTTATAAGCTCACACTGACAGCCTATAGGCTGTGCCAGCGCTAATTTCGTGCCTCTCGGGCTAACAGCTTCGCTGTTGCCCTAGTGGCTGGTGAGCTGGTTATCCTAATTTTACTTAATCTATTCATAGCTTTAATACTGAATTTTGTTACGCTTCGGGTGAGCAAATTAGTGCATTATTCGATATATTCGCCAATTCCCACCCACTCGCTTAAATAGAAAGAACTTATCAGACTCGAAGGTTTCAGATGTCAATCAGTCAGTGAATGTGTTCTATTAAGTAATATATTACTTTTATTTTTTATCAAGATCTGAAAACCCCTGCCTACGTTGGTCATCCTGTTGCTTAAAATATAGGATTTCACATAATTTTTTCGGTTTTTCACAAAAAATCCGTTTTCGATTAATTTTTCTGTTTTAAATTTTTTATAATTTTAAACTTTTTTGCCCCAGAAATGGCAAATTCAGAGCAGGAAAATTTAAAAGCAGAAAAAATATGTGAAAAAACGGAATTTTTGTGAAATCCTATATTTGTGCCAAGTTTGGTTGAAATGGTCCAATGGTCAAGAGAGATGTAGAACATATATATATATGCATACATAAAATGATTTAAATAAATGATACGATTAAGCCAAAATCCTCCTACCTCAATTAAACTAAGATTAAGATAAATTGTACAAGCTTTAACAGGAGTCATCTTAGTATAGCTCGTATAAATAATAGCTTTTGTTTTATAGCTTAAAAACACTAGGCGACCTTAGACAACCAGTATGATTTATTTGACGTTAAACATCTTATAATATTGAATCACGATACCAGTTCATAATTCATTTTGGTGGATTGCAAACTTGAGGTTTGGTGCATTAAACTACAAAAAGTAGTTGCTTTGTTAAAAACTACAATAGTCTTATCAAAGATAATTCATTTTAGTATTATAAAGATAGAAATCAAACCATCGCCCTCAAGCGCATAAAAGTTTGGGTGTGGTTTTTTTATCAGATTTTAACTTTACTATAGACTATGATGCATTCATGCTATAATCTGCAATACTGATATCTCAAATATAATACTTAGTAATCTATTATATTCTATCTCATATAAATTTTCTTTTAGACCTATTTTTCTGTGGCAAAGAATAACTAAAGCCAATGGCACCAAGGAGCAATACACATAATTAAGTTGTGATATAAGTTTTTATCACTCGAAATGTAGTGTCATCTAAAATGATTGGCGAGAATCACATCGCACAAAGTTATTTATTCACACAATGTTGAATGACAATATCCAAAACACACCTTGTCTTAAATGAACTAAATCATATGAAACCCATCCTTACTTAGTCTTCAACTACCACGTATGAGATTACCAACTTATAAGTGTTAGCTTCTAATAATCAACTATTCCTCTATTCAGCTACTAACCCAAACCGTGTATCACTAGCTAGTTGACGGACTAAATAAAGATCATTTTAGCGGTTAAAAACGATCATAAATTTATTATAATTTCTAAAACCTTTCTATCCAAAGTTCGAAGGTAATAAGTTTCTAATCAAGTCTATCAACCATTATAATTATATCTTCAAGTTGAGCTAATGAGAAAGTACACTTCTATTATAGATGGTAGTAAAAGTATTTTATGACGCTGAAATTTTCAACTAATAGAATATTATTATTTGTGAAAATATTGATGCAAATAACATTTACAGGGTGGCTACCCTAGCATTAAAAACTTTCTATCGCCATCCTGATAAGCATGGGTTTGAATCATGCACATGGATAAACTTGGCGTATTATATATCCCAAGATTGACCTGCCTTGAGTAATCTTTCTTGATCTTTAGGTTCTTCTGTATGAAGACTCTTAAATTTATTTTTGGTTAGCTTATCCTATTCTACGAGTATAAGGTCCTTTTTTACCTCTAAGGCTTACTTTTTATCCTACAAGTATATCTGATTGATTTGTTATATGATAGCATCGGTTTCATTTAAAACACTAATAGCTGATGGCCTATACATTAACTTTATCAGCTAAAAGTCAAATGGCATCGGTTGTGTACCCTTTCAAACTTACAATATAATCTTGCCAGTTCCATAAGTGTGCAATAAACTTCGGTTTGCAGTTCTTTAACAATGTGCTTTTATAAATTTTATTGTAGATTTATCATAGTTTTAGTTAATCAAAACCCTCTATCTTGTATCAGATTTGCACATAAAAAATCGGATCATCCTTTACAAGATTTTTAGTACATTTATATTTTGTAGACCTTAATGTTTCATCCTACCTTAAACTCTACTTTAAGATAAATGTATTGTGATATTAGTTATGGAGTTGTAATTTATATAAATATTAACGTGTTTTAAACAGCTAATAAAAAATTTTATTGGTATATTTTAAGATGAAAACTTTTCATAATACAATAAAATGTAAAGGGTAACCATGTAGAAGGAGGTGCAGGGCAACATATTAGAAAATTGTTATAGAACATCTAAAAACCAACGTTTTATACCTTACATACCTATGGCAGCATTGAGTTTTTTAATTAAATTCAAAGGCTAGTTCCTCCAAAGACTAAATTATTTTAGTCATAATAGCACCAGCGAAATCTCCTAATAGACTTTTGTGTCTCTAGAGTAATCTCTAGAGAAGCTAAAGTCATCTCCAAGGCAAATCTCTTCTATTTCTAGCAGGCAAAATCTCTAGTTAACGCTAGGCAATCTCTAGTGAAACTAGGCAAAAGTTGATATTATTAATACGTATCTTTATTGTTTAAAATTTGGGATATTTGGGACCATCTAGTACTAAAAAAATTTGGGATAGTTATAGTTCTGATAGAAATCTGAGCCTGAGTGGGGTATGGCAATAACCAAGATGATACAATGATAGTTGGGGAATTCCAGTGAACACAATCCTTCCCAATTGAATTATAAGATTCAAAGATTTCTGAATGGCAAAATATAGACCAGATTTACTAGAAGATTCAGGAGGGATTCAAGATTCTGGTTGCTCACCTTAAAGTTTGTCTTTCACTGCAATTTTTGGTAACTTCTATGGTGGTGAAACTCCATTGGTCCAGCTGCAAATTATATAACATATAAACTTCATTCAAACTAGGGTGAATCCCCTCATTCCTGGCAATGTTTCCTCAAGATTTTTCTGAGGAGGGATATAAATTTGAAGAAACCTATCATGGACTTAATTTACAATGGAGCTCAATTTGATAGAGTTAATTGAGTACTCTGGTCCCGGATGATAAATCACCCAATAAGGTATTTATCATAGCATATCAAGTTTGTGACTCTGACCCCCTGGCCAGTGATGTAGAACATTACCATAACCCTAGATGGTACTCCAGCAAAACCAGTTTCTATACATTGCTTTGATCTGCTTACCAGTTGCTTATAGTCTCCATAGACTTGGCAGCTAAATCTTGCAGCCAAAATAGTTCCTCCACCCACCTTCACATTTCTAGCCCAGCTGTTTCCATTGTGGAGGATTCCAATATGGGTTGAATACTTGAGGGTAAGATCAGCTTTTAGCTAAATAGAGCCCAAAAGGGTGTCATCTAGATAACTCAATGATAGATCATGTGGTATGCCAGCAGAGCTGCTGGTAAGTATTCATTCCACCTATATGAGTTGCTTTAAGTTATCTTGCAGAGGATAACTTTTTAGTTCCACTTTATTGTTCCACCACTCCTTTAGTATCATTATGATATGGTGCAGTAAAGGAAGGTTAAGTTCCCATCAACAAATTAAGGTCAATGATTATTTGAGATACAAAGTTGGTGCCATTATTAGATAACAGTACCTTTGGGCTACCATGGTGGTTAGAGTACAGTCTAAGTAAAAAAGAAGTGGTCACTTTAGAAGAGGGTGAGGTTATTGATATGGCCTCAACACATTTTGTTAAGTATCCATCCACTAATGTTACTGGTGACTGTAAATTACCATAGCTAACGGACCAACAACGTCAACGTTGGTGGTAGCAAATGGGGTGATGGAACCCACAACCTGGTGTTTATATGTCAGTTTGGGAGGTTTCTAGATAGCACAAATAAGATAGGAATTGATGCCATATTGGAACAATTCAATCATCCCTTCCCAGTAACATTGATCTTGTAGCCACTGATGGGTTTTCCTTATGGCGCCATAGCCTACAGTTGAATAGCCCTCCAGAATGGCCTCTAATCCAGCTGACAGGTGGACACAAGCTAACCAGGAAGTTCCAACCTGTTTATATAATAACCCATCTTTAATCCAGGTCCGCTCAGTCATTTGCTTCAATCATTGCAGTATCAAAGGAGTCATTTGGCTCCATCCCTCAGGCTTTACAATAAGATTAGAAATCTGATATTCCTTGGAGGCAGAGAGTCAATATGGGTTGTTATGATAATCTTTCAGCGTTTTAGTGTATATTTCTAGTGTGATGAAGAATGGAGAAGTCATAACTTTGGAGTTTATGTTCCCAGCATGGTAGCCGTCCATTCAGATCCTCCATCTGTTGTAGCCAATGTAGAGAGGTATGGATTGTAACCACCCTAAAATGGTTCCCATGCAAGAAAGGACAAAAACGCTTAATGGTAAGCAAGATAGTTAAACATTTGCTCTCAGTAACGTGATAACTCCTCTCCACTAGAGTCAGTGTTTTACTAAATTATGTTATATAACTTTCAACTTGATTTGCATCACGTTGTGCCAGAATGGCCCCAACAGCCACATTACTAGCATCAGTAAAAAAGATAATTGGTTTTATAAATTTGGGATGTAATAATACAAGAGCAGCCTTAGATTTTTCCTTGGGACGTTAAAAGCTTGGTGTTGAGTTGTTTCCCATTGGAACAGAACCTCCTTATGGAGAAGATACATCAGCAGTTTGTCAAAATCAGCAAAGTGGGGGATGAATTGTTTATAAAAGCTGAGAATACCAAGGAAAACCTGAATATTGTGTAAGCAGTATGGTTAGGTAATATTCTCAATTGTGACCACTTCATCTGATAATGATGAGATCCTTTCCCAGTTAACTTTATGCTTGAGGAATTCCATGTCAATTGAAAAAATGGCATATGACTGGTTTTAGCTTCAGAAGAACAGAGCAGAGATGTTCAAACTCTTCCTTCAGGTGGGTAAGGTGTTGATTAAAGGTGAAAGAGAACACAGTCATATCATTAAGGTAAACTAACACATGACATCTTTTAGTCCCCTAACAGACCATCCATCACACTTTAGAACTTGGCTGGGGAATTTCATAGTCCTTGGGGAAATCTTGTAGGTTTAAATTACCCTTCACTTGCTATAAGAGCATATTTCTCCTGATCCTCCAGTGCAGGCTTGATCTGCCAGTAGCCACTAACAAGATCCATTGCAGAGAAGAATTGGGAACCAGCCAAATGTTATAGGAAATTATCAATTTGTGATAGCAGATAACTGTCCTTTTGAGTAAGGTCATTCAGCTAGTGGTAATCCATTACTATCTGTGTCCACCATCCTTTGTTTGTATAAGCAACAAAGGAGAGGCTTATTGACATTGTAAGGTCTTAAGTATTTGGCGTCCAGGAGTTGCTTCAGCTCCTTCACCACCTGGGCTCCTTCAACCTAAGATTTCTGGTAGGGTCAAGCATAAATTAGAGAGAGTCACCCATAAGCACTCTATTCTATACCACTTTCATCATCCCAAAGTTGTCTAAACCTTTTTAGAAATGTCAGCATACTTTTTGATTTAATCATACATTTGGCGCTGCTGCTCAGGGATGAGAATGTCATCTATCTTTATATCTACATGAGTGATGTTGGTTTTGAAATCGGTGCTTTAGTGTCATATCTTACCTTCACAGGTCAATACACTAAACCACAAAGTACTGTTTGAAGTCAGTAACTTTGACTAAAACTCAAAAAGAATTTTAATAATCATCAATAGAGTTTTTAATTTTAAAGAGAACAAGAGAGCACCCTGTAGTATTGATTACTGACAGAGGCTCACAGGATCACTCAAGTAAATCTTTGCCATTAGGTTAACAGCTGTCTTCATAAAAAGATCCCCTTCTCATTGGCAACCCTCTCAGATATCCTAGGTCAATCAAAGTTTTCATTGGTGCATTCCATGGTTACTATACAGTACCTCCAAATGGCGGACTAAAACATAATATCCAAGTTGGGTTAGAAATTGAGTAACTAAGGTCAAGGCATTTCCATATCAAGATGTGATATGCTGGATACATTTTAATTATCAGCTAACAGCCCTAATATATCTAGGACCTTATTACTAATGGTTAAACGCTGACATGGGGCAATGTAGGATAGTATGCTAAAATAAATAAGGGCAATATAGAGATTGAGGCTACAGTGTCAGAAGAAATGAATTTAGGAATGAAAGATGCACCAGTGGTATTTTAGGGATTCAATTAATAGTGAATTAATACTTTAGGCCACTACCGTAACAATTGACAAAAGTACATGAATCTCATAAGGTTGGGAATTATGAGATTTGTGTGTCAATAGTTGCGATTCCGTTATTCCAAGTAGGAGTTTCCTATTCAGGTCAATAATAGAATAAAAATTAAATAAATTAAATATTTGATTGATTGTGCTGAGGTTCCCTCTGATTCTCCGTCGAGCTACCTGGATGCCATCAATTCTGGAGGCTTGTGCGCCCCTCATTACCTACAATTTATTTAGCCTTTTTAGGAAAAGTACATCAAAGTGAGGTCAGCCCATCGGACCTCACTTTGGAATTCTATTCTGATTTCAAGTCCATTCCCAATAAAGGCCGCTATTCGCTGGATCTGTTTATTTAATTTTATTTATTTAAGCAAGGATTGGGGGTGCAGATGGTGGTGCGATGAAGAGGAGAGGAGAGGGGGTAAACGCGCCAGGATCCTCTTGAGAGTGGCCTTGTCCTGGTGAGAGGGGAAGGAGCCAGAGTGGCCCAAGGCGACAGAGGCTGATTAACCGCACCTTGGCCAAGTAACCCTGAGGCAACAGAGGCCGTAGGGACACACCTCAGCCTGGGGGCCCAAGGCAACAGAGGCTGGTGCACCACACCTTGGCCCAGATGCCTGGCAAGGCCATCCATTTGGACAGGACCATACGGAGTTGGTACAGCCACATATGGGGGTGATGGTTTAGGGCTGGTGGCGGGCTGGGCCTTGGGAGCCCCATCCGTTACAACTACATATAAGAGCTGAGGCAGTGTAATGAATTGATTACTATAATAAAAAGTCCATTTTATAGTATATTAGTTAAAGTATAAAGTAAATTTATAAGAATATTGTATCCAGATGGTTGGTCAGATCAATTACAACATTTCACCCATCTAACTCAACAACAAGTAACAAAGAAGTGTGGGTGTCAACATTCTCATTATAACTTGAGGCCGTCATCCCAGAATTCTACTGATATATCTTCAAGAACTTTGCATACATCCAGTTGATAAGATAACCTTTAACAGGATCCTTTTAGAGTGTAGGCATTAGTAGATGCCTTCTTGATGATATCAAAAGGTCGCTTCCATATGTGATCCAGCTTGTTAGTTCATCTAAATACATGGTTATCATAATACAAATTGAGTTCCTCTACAGTAAAATGTGGTAGTTCCGCCAGTCTGTGTTATCTCATTATAAGATCATTTTTTTCTGAGCTAATGCATAGTCCTAAGCAGCGTTTTATAATTGGATTAAAGTCTGCACCAGAGTTTCTAAATATTTTGTGGGAGTCATGGCTTTTTAACTGACAAAAGAATATAAAATTTGGAGAACCGCTGGCTGTCTTTTTTAAAGTAAAGCAAAAAGGGAATTCCACATGGCCAAGTGATAATTGATTTTATAATCAAATATGACAGAAGGCAAGAAAAGGTTCCAGCTGGATGCCTTTGCCATAATCATCTTATGAAAAATCTCAACAAGAGTACCATTTACTCATTCAATGGTACCGTTGGTCTCAGTGTGGTAGGGTGTAGACAATACCCCAAGTATGCCCATCAATTCATTGAGCTCAGTAATTATCAGGGATGTAAAGTTAGTCCAATTATCTGTAAACAGAAATTGAGGGCATCCATGCCAATAAATAATATCTTCTAAATAAACTTTTCTTTAGTCGTGGCACCCAAATCCCTGACCGCTTTGACCTCCACCTATTTTTGGAGGTGATCAATGGCCACTATTATATTTAAACTGACCACAAGTATTGGCCAATGAGCCTACAACGTCCATATATGCAATATGCTAGGCAAAGTTAAGTTCAACTAATTGATAAGAGGTGGATTTTTGGTAAGGTCCATCCACTTGACATTCCTTGCAAAAGTGGAGGGTCTCATTTTTGTCAACATTATAAATTCCCAATAGTGGTGATGTTTCAATAATACAAACTTTTTTTAAAACTGCCATGATCCATCACCTTATGGGCCTCAATAATAATATTGGTTCACTTCATTGGTCAGGGTATCTAAAATTGCTAGTTATTTAGTACCTTATAAAGCTTCCCATAATTTGACAGCCATGTCCTTCCATAAATTTTCTAAACAGCGCTGAACATCCGCCAGTTCACTATCATTTTGTTGAGTCAGCATCTTATCAAATAATTCTTCAGTCACATCAGCCATTAAGGCCACAATAGGCAATTTGAGATAACCCATAAGCGTTTTAGATGCTTAATGCCAGGTTGATGCTGAATTTCAAAAATTAAGCCTTCAATTTCAAGGCACAGCGGGCTAATCTGTCTTTTGGGCCCTTTTAGATTCTGCAACTAGTGCAGAGAGGATGATTTGTTACTACAGAAAAGTGTACTCCATGGACATCAACCTGGAATGGTTTAAACGTATAATTAACTACCAAGCACTCCTTCTTAGTTATTATATAGTTCCATTCATGAACGTCCAATATTTGGCTACAAAAAGCCATTGGATGCTCAATCCATCAGATCAAGGTGAGATAACATCGCCCCCAATGGTGGTGAGAGAAGAATCCATTTTAATTAAATATGGTTTTTAAAAAATTGGGGCACATTAACAGCGGCGCTTGGGCCAGTTAAAGCTGTAGTTTATCAAAGCTGGTTGACAGTTCTCAGTCCACTCAAAGGGTACAAAATTTTGAAAAGGTGAAAAATGGTTCGTCTATCTTACTAAGGTTTTCTACAAACTGGTGTTTATAGCTGATCATTCCCAGAAACACTTGAACGTCATGCTTGCTACTAGGTTGTGAATGAGTCCATTAGCTTTAAATTTTGCTGGTTGAGGCCACAAGCCATGATTATTGATGCCAAACCCCAGTATACCATCTTCTTTTAAGAAAAATTACACGTACATGACCTGATTTTCAAATCAGCCTTGGCAAATTGGCAGAAAACTTCTTCAAAGTGCTGAAAATGATCAGTATTTTTTTCTGAAAAATGTTAATATTATCTAATAAACTAGGATTCAGGAAAGTTTATAATCAACAAGGATATTATCCATAGCCCACTGAAAGGTCGTGGGGAGTTTCACAGCCCCTGAAGCATTCTAGTGGTTTATAGAGGCCTAAGCCATAATCATAGTGCATTTTTCCCGCTCAACCTTGGGCATCTCTATCTACCACTAGCCATAAATTAAATCCATAGCTGAAAAGTAATGTGCTAGCCAAGAAGTCCAGCACATTGTCAATTCATGGTAAAGGATAAGAATACTTTTGGTAATACTATTAAGCTTATGATATTCTATTACCACGCGATTCAAGCTGTCTTTCTTCTTAATAATCAACATTTTGGAGGCCCAAAGACAATTGGAGGGCACTAGCATCCATATTGCACTAGCTAATTAATTTTGGCGTTAACAACTTCATCCGCCACCTTTGAACGTCTAATTGGATGAAGGTATATCAGCAAAATGATTTCCTGCATCATTATGATAAATTATCATGGGAACAACCCAAATCAAAGTTGTCTTTTGCAAAAACAACGCTTTAATTTTTGAAAAGGGCCAGTGCTTGATCTTTCTCATTTTCAATTAACCCATCTACGATTTCCCATGGTACAAAAGAGCAAATTGATTGCTTTACTTCGCCGCTAAGGACTAACTTATCAATGTGGTCACAATCAGAAACATTATATACTTCTTTGACAGGTAACGTGTGCACAAAAGCAATAATATGGTTATGCTTATCTAGATAGGATAGGCATACAGATTAGCTAAAAGCAACTGAATTTCGCCATGGCTGGAGAGGATAACCCCAGGTGTGGCAATCAGTTCTAAATTGGAATGGCAGAACAGTGCAAATATCTCTCCATATAATCCTTGAGGGGTTTCAAAATTAATTTAGGTCCCCACTGTTAATTGGTGAGCTGTCATAATGATTAAATTATGATTAGCATGTAGCAGAATCCCCATAGATTCAACAAAATGATTGATTAACTTCCTCATATGTGCCCAAATCTGAATTAACCCGTGGGAACTATACCATTTTTAAATACTAGGTTGACATTTCCTTGATTTTGAGACGCCAGGGACTCATCATTATGATTATATATTAATGGAAGAGTTTGTCTAAGGACTTCCAAAGTATTCCCTCAACATCAGCTTTGACTCCATTAGCTCTCATAAAGGAGTTACCAATAAGGAAATCGTAGTTTTGCTTTAGGTAAACAATAGAAGGAGAAGATATTGCCAGTGAGCCAAATTGCAACTTGCAATGCACTGTATACTCTTTCAGAAGTTGTAGCATGAGGTTTACTGTTCATAGACTTTTAAATGATCTAGGTTAGGAGTGAAGCCCAGTCTTTTTACCAGTTTAGTGGATACAATATTGCTGGGGCCCCAATGTACACAAATATACACTTTAAGTTCATTGCCTGAAATATCAATATATGTACATTCTGAAAATAAACGTCCACCAGAATTATTGTGACGTCTAAAGTACCCGCTTGACTTAAATATTTTAATTTCATGCCTAACTGAGGGCTGGATTCTGTTAAAGTCACAATAAGCATTGCCACTTAAACCCCATATAATTGGGAAATTTCACCCAAGGTAACCGGAAGTTCTTGTAGCACTAACTGTTGCACATAAAACTTTATGAATATTTTTCCCCTGACTCAACTCATTTTTCCCAGAAAGCAGTTGGTCATGGCTCCTAGATCATTTGGTATAATGGGCTGGCTAATGGAGGCAGTGAGCAATTGGCTACAATCTGCTGGACTGAAGGTGGGGTCAGAGAATCTTCAATACTTGAGATCTTTTTAGAAAAGGCAAAGTTAGAAATTTTTTGCTCCACTATGACCTGTCTTTTCCCATGTTTTTTCCATCCTTTAGGTTCACCAATTGAACCTTTGTCTAGAAATCAATTTCAGGCAATGATTTGCATAATGGTTTAAGATTTTACAATAATAACAAGTGATATGGGTGAAGTTAGACAAATAAAATCAGGCCTAGAAGGCTGAGCTAGTTCTTGACTTGGGGAGATAGGCTAGGATGATGGATCACAAGGTTCTCATGGACTTGGATTAGGCGCTTAATAAGTGATGGTGCAGTGGCAAAAAAATTCGCTATCTGGGTAATATCATGCTCCTCATTAAGTACTGGTATCAGAACCTTATAAAATTCTGTGTAGGGCTCACAGGCATGGCAAAGAGAAATCTGGACGTCAAAATCATTTATAATGCTAGCCCCAGATAGTATCTAAGCCTCCAAATAAATATTTTTAGCAAACGTTTGAATGGTTACATCTACTTTATACAAGATATCAAGGATTTTATCTTCCACATGGTCATTTTTAACTTCACACAATTCTTTAACAAGAAGATTTATGGCATTGAGATAGAAAATGCTGACTTTTTTTGATTTCAACATAACTAACTAATGACTTTCAGAGTCTATTAAGTTCATTACTGCTACCAAATTAGCAATTTTAGACGCTCTATCCATGCTAATCATAAAGGGATTAAAATTTTGTGCACGTTTATCTTATTGTTGAACTTTGGTAAATTTACAGGGTTGACCAGAAATTGAGTTTCATGGTTGCAGGGCTGAGGGTCCTATAGTATCCCTATCTGATTTCCTAAGATATTATAACAAGAGATGGAGTAAAATGGCGTTGAGCTGCTGTTTCAACAGGGTTTGTGGAAGCACAGATGGAAATTAGTGGGGAAAAATGCAGGTGGGTTAACTATAGCCCACAATACATTGCTCTCACTATCCCATTCCATAAAAGGGCCTTCCAAAGCTAATTGTTCCTGGTGACACTTGCAAAGGTCATGATATTCTCCAACAGAAAAACGGTTCATTTCACAAAACAGTGGCGTTCCGCCTGCATGTAATTTCCATAGTATTAATTAATTGAAAGCATTCATCAAGACTGCTTTCAAAGCATTATTTTCACTTACTAGGGACCGTACATGTGACCCTGAGTTTTAAGGTCCGTATGTAAGAAGTAAAGCTCATTATAAAAATTAGTATCAAGGCTGTCAAGGCGGCATTGATGGACTTCAAAACTTTTACTGAATACACTTGATGATCATTACCTAATATAATATCTAAAATAGACCAATGTGAGCTTTCAATTCCACTCATAATTGACAAATTTCATCAGAAAGATTAATGGGGCCTCATATCCAGACACTAAAGCGTCATATTGTTGCGTTACATCCACTCCAAGATAACCCTTGGCTAGGTGGCCAGAAGCCATTTTTGATAACAAACTGCTCAGCAGAATAGGGGGTGACCCCCTGTAGTGAGCACCAAATGTTGGAATTGGTGCAATAATGTATATTTAGTTGCACAGGTCAATACACCAAAACACAAAGTACTTTTTGAATTCAGTAACTTTCACTAAAACTCAACCAAAGAAATTTTATATTTGGCAATAGGTTTTTTAAGCGAACAGGAGCAATCTGTAGTATCAAATACTGTCAGAGGCTCACAGGCCACTCAAATAAAGCTTATCCAGTAGTCTCTCTCAGATGTCTTCATAAAAAACCCTTCTCATTGACAACCCTCTCAGATATCCTATTTTAATCAAAGTTTTCATTGGTGCTTTTAATGGTTACTAAACAACACCTCCAAATGGAAGACTAAAACAAAACATCTAAACTATGTCAGAAAGCAAATAACTAAAGTCAAGGCATGTCCATAAAAAGATGTGATTGCTGGATACATTCAAATTACCATCTAACTGCCCTAATAAATATAGGATTATATGACCAATATAATCACGCTGATATGAGGGCAATGTAACTTAGTATGCTAAAATAAAATAGGAGGCGATATAGGGATCAAGGCCACAGCATCAGAATCCAATAAACTTAGGGAATGAGAGATGCACTGGCGAGGTTTTAGGGATTCTACTAATTGTAAATTAATACTTTAGGCCACTACATATAAAAGTTGGGCCATGCGTTGAAGTAAGTACTTAACTGATTGAATATGCTATCTAATTATTAATTTAAGTATGAAATTTATAAGATATTGTATCCTTATGATTGGTCAAACCAATTACAACTTTTGGTATTCTCAGCAATCCCTAAATTTTATAGATCTCTGCACCTAAGAATGGATTCAACTTGGTTGTTGGGTAAAGTCTGAAGGTAGGTAACAGGTTGGTTTTATGAAATTTATACTAAGCTATTAGTAAAATTAGCTATCAAAATGGTTAAGGGCGCCAATATACAGGTTCTAGAAACCCAGGGTAGTAAAAGGCTTTCAGATGGCTGGATTAGAGTCTCCACAAATTTACAACAAAATGGTCTAACGGGATGTTAACTTAAATACCCATGTCCACCAGTATTTGAGATTTTGGGGGTATAATTACTTGGTTGATTGAATATATGGTCATCCCTTCTTGAGACTCAGCACTAGAAGGAGGCATTTTTTGGCTCAACTACTCGATACTCTAGCCACTAAATTAAGTCTAAATTCTCCAATAAACAACTCCTAGGTTTCCTTCTTCCATTCTCATTAGAAACTTCTTTAACAACTATAGGAATGCAATATTTTTTAATAGAAAAGTAAAAGTCCTTGTGACTAATTTTGGTGTCAAATTAATAAGTAATTGTGTACCTATGAGAAGGCCATAGCCATCTTTCTCTAGAATAACCGCTGGGGCTGAAACAACCAGAAATCCAAACTAGAGCAGCAGGGAAGAGTATACACCTGGAATTTGGGTCTGCTGAGGCCCCGCAGTTCCATAATCTAAGGTGTGGTTTTTATCTGGCTCAACTTTTATCCACTTCACCAATTGAGATGAAATGACTCTAACTGTCAATCTGGTATCAAATATTCCCAGAATTTGCAACATATGGACAACTACTTCAATGCTTGTAACCTCAATTCCAAAATAAGGATTGAGTAAATAGAGTTTCCTGGCGGAAGTGGTCCAGGAGCAGAGTAAGAGGAGTTTAGACTTTTATTTGAACTTACTGAGTACAAGACATCTACTTGGCAGGTGGAAATAGGGTGCAACATTCAGAGCAGGGAGCAACAGTAGACTTGGGATGAGGCGTAGATTCATCAGCAGAAGGTGCCTTACACCCTAAGCTGACTCCACTTTTCCTGTCTCATCAGCATTTTTCTTACAACAGGAAACCTCCTGATTCTCAAAGAACCCACATAATAGCTAGGGTCAGTCAAGGTTTAAATCTTTGGAATTGTCCCACTATATGAATGCGAGGCCAGTTCCCCTTGTTAGGTGTTTGACGCATCTCCAGCTCAGGCAACCTTATGATAGATTCATTAATATTAATAATGGATTTGAACAGCTTTTTTGCATTTTTAAGTGTAGTATTAGGGTTGTACTGTGTTAAACCATGGAGAAGATGGTGGCAATGACATAGTCCAGGTTAACTCAGGTACAGGATGTGAAGGCATGAGATTCATGATAAAACCACTCAGCAAACTTGATGTTTGTTTTGCTTCATATAGGGCAGATTCACATTAACGCCTGTTTGCAATTAGACAGGAAAATATTAATTACAAATCTTTTATAAGGGCTTCCCTTTAGCTTTTCCAAGTAGCACACTTTATGAAGTACAGCATCATAATCTCTCAACCATTACTATCAGGATAGATTTGCATGTGCTGGTACTTTTGGTGATATATAGTAGTTCCATCGCATTTTCATAAATGTAGAGATAAGACTGGATGAGTTTGGTTTCAATTATGTACTTCTCTTCAAAGATAGGTTTAAAATATCCAGCAGGTTTGGGGAGAACATAGAAAGTTTAAAGTTGAGACCGATCATAATCAGTTGACTCTGTGGTACTTAGGTCACCTTGGTGGATAGCCTTATTGACCTGACAATGGAAGTCATCCATAGCATCATGAAGGGTGGTGTAGCAAGTGTTGACATGATTAAATGAGACTTTGGTGTTTAGAAGTCAGCAAAGATTTTCAATATCAGCGGACTGACTTGCCACTTTGGATGACAGGAAAATGCCTTTTTTGTACAATGAGATCAGAGTTAGATCCTTGTCAAGAAAATGTCCTTTATTATTTATTAATGCTTCTCAAGCCACCTTTGTAACAATAGAGATTCATCTCGATCATACATTTTAACTCAGATTTGGATTTTCTAAATTTGAGTTAAATTGTTTTAAAATATTTTGGTTTGGTCATTTTGGGCGCTGGGTTGTGCCTCACCCAAGTTGTAGATTAGGCTTGTGTGAGCCTAATCAATAACTTGGGTGAGGCCCCCAAAGCGCTTCCTTTATAAGGTGCACCTGCCCATTCTGAAGTTCACTTTAGAATTCTAACCCTAGATTTCCCTTCCTGGAGAGCATTGTTGGTTGCTCCTCAGATGAGCTCTGGTTGGCGGACACCTTTGTTTTTATGTTCCTGAACAAAAATAAAGGATGTTTTGGGGTCCACATACCTTGCATACCTGTGGTCTTTTTTGGGTGTTTTAATTTCAAGAAAGCTTTCACGTGGTTGGGTCAGACCAACCACATAGAGGACTTACATAGCCAGCTAGTAGTGGGTGAATGTTTGGCACTGTCAGTGCCCCAAACCTCTCCCTACTCATTTAGGCCGCTTTGGTTGCTTGTTGGTGCACCAAACAAATATGTAAATTTATATGGCATTCAGAACTGGGGTTTTTCCAGTCCATTACATAATTCCAAAATCAATGTGTGCTGCACGCCCCAATCAGCAGTTTGGTTGACCTCAGTGGTCACTTGGTCCTAGTTATTGAGTAACCAGCACCGGTGGGAGCCAGTGACTGATGGCCAACCCTGGACTCAAAGTGATCGTCAGTTAATTTCCTGGTGGTGCCTCCCGCCCACCAGGGATTGGCAGCACTGAGGGGACCTGTCCCAGCAGGGCTCCCTTACCCATGGATGGTCCACCCAGAAAGGGTTCAGATGTCCAGCTGCACTTCACCGCACACCCCTCTCACGTTTTCTTTGGCAAAAGCGCCTTCCCAGTTGGGATTGGAAGACCATCACCAATGGGATCTTGAGAGGGGGTGCAAAGCAGCCAAGTGCTGGGTGTGCGGCCTCAGGAAGGGGCTGTTTAGCCGCGCTGGATCATGCGTCCCTCCTGCATTTTTGGTGGTGAAAGCGCCTTGCTGGTCAGGATGGGAATACCATCACCAACAGGAGCCTGAGAGGGGGGCGCAACACAGCCACGTGCTGGGCGTGCATCTTCCTGCTGGGTGGGCTGACTCTGGCAGCCCAGTCCCAATTTTCTCTCTCCATTGTGTTTCCCTTGAGGCGCCCAGAGTGCACCCAGGCTAATTTTCCTGGGGCTCAAGGTAACTTGCCCCAGGAAGCCCTCATTGTGGTGGCCTTCCATTGTGGGGCTCCTCTTCAGGGAGGGGCCCTCCTCTAGCGGGGGTTAATGTAATGATCAATATCCGTCTTGATCATACATTTCAACTCAGATTCAGATTTTTCAAATTTGATTCATAAAAAAATATTTTGGTTTGGTCATTTTGGGCACTGGATTTTGCCTCACCCGAGTTGTAGATTAGGCTTGTGTGAGCCTAATCAATAACTTGGGTGAGGCCCCCAAAGTGCTGCCTTCATAAGGCGCACCTGCCCATTCTGAATTTCACTTTGGAATTTTAACCCTAGAATTTCCTTCCTGGGGAGCATTGTCTGCTGCTCCCCCAGATGGCTCTGGTTGGCAGACACCTTTGTTTTATGCTCCTGAATAAAAATAAAAGATGTTTTGGGGTTCACATACCTTGCATACCTGTGGTCTTTTTTGGGTGTTTTAATTTTAAGAAAGCTTTCACGTGGTTGGGTCAGACCAACCACATAGAGGACTTACATAGTCAGCTAGTAGTGGATGAGTGTTTGGCACTGTCGGTGCCCTAAACCTCTCCCTACTCATTTAGGCCGCTTTGGTTGCTTGTCAGTGCACCAAATGAATATGTTAATTTATATGGCAGTTGTAACTGGGGTTTTCCAGTCCGTTACAACCTTTAGAAGCTGTTGTTTGAGGGTTCTAATTTGATCGTTATAGTTTACACTAAATGATGCTCACTAATCAAACTTAAAACTTTTCTATCTTAGTAGGGATGTTATGGCTGAGTTTGTTCACGTGAAGATATGTCTTCACCAGATAGCATTGGAAGGGACCTGGCAGGAAGCACCAGTATTGAGTTTTTATTAGAATTTGAAGGCCAGGTCTTTCAAGGCTACGTGAGAGTTTGTTGCTATAACTTCAGAAGTATCTCCTAGTAGAATTTTTATCACTAGGGAAAATCTCTTGATGGTAAATAGGTCCTCATCTAGGTAAATTTCTGCTAAAATGAAGGCAATATCTTTAGGAAATGCTAGGCAATCTCTAGTAATACTAGGCAAAATTGCAGATACAAATGAGAATATCTTTATTTAAATTTTGGGGTATTTATAAAACATAGTCAAAATCTGAGATCATATTTAGGGTATGTCAATTTATGGAACAATGTAGCGGATTGTAGATGATTATAGCAGGCTTAATCTTTCCCAATCAATTTGGCATATTCAGACAATTTTTAATGGCAAGATCTTTACCAACTAATCTGGTGAACTCAGAATGGATTTGGGACTTTTTTTCTTGTCTTGGAGTTCATCATTTTTTGCAATTTTGGTAGCACTGCAGTAACAGAACTCACCTGAGCAGATTGCAAATTATCTGGCCTTTTTTATCTGAATTCATGCGAATTCCATCATTCCCAACACTGAGCCTTTTAGCCTCGCTTTCTGAAAATTTTTAGATTACACCTTGTCAGGATTCTCCCTGGATTAGGTGAAAGCCTTGTCCATGGGGAAAATCAATATAATCATATGAAGGGCATAAATTGCAGATGGCTCAATAATTTAAAAAATGGAGTTTGATTTGTCTGGAATACCAAATTTGGGGCTTTACCAGATTTATGCTGAATTTGGGGAATATTTACATTGCCAACCTGTTATCTAATCTCTATCCACACTTTTATTTATTCCCACCTATCCCAGTATTATGACTTTCTTACAGATCCTGATTACACCAGGGTATATGCCAATCATTCCTTATATCCCTTATCTTATCTTTTCTCTTCTTAGCACTATTTAATGTGCTGATTATTTAATTAATAAAATAACTCTTACACTTTTACCTTTAATTAGGTTCTTTGTAAAGTTCACTCTCTTGTTTTTGGGGCCTCTGAATCAGTGTGGTTAAGTCCTTAACTATTAACTTTTGGGGCCTCTTAACCTGCCTAGGTTAAGTCCCTAACTATTAATTAGGACCTCTGAACCTGAAATTAAGTTTGAGTCCTCCTCTCGCCTGTCCACCTCAGCAAGCTTTGAAGGACCCATCTTCAGACCTCCCTCAGTCCCAACACACCTTTAAATAAAATGATTAATTTTATGATTAGTAAAATAACCACCAACTGATTGGAAAGATGTTTAAAAATTAAATCAACCAAATAATAAACTGCTCAGATATAACAATATAATGACTACCCTTAAAAGCATATGAATTTTTATTTCTTACATATAAAACTATTTATTTTACTAATATGAAAATGATTGTACTAATTCAAAAACCTTGGAAGGTGTGCACACAACATCTCACTGAAGTTCCACACAATTGACTGAATAATGTAAGAGAGCATACATTACAAACAAAGAAACAAAGAAAGAATTATTCATGCATAAATAAGATAGATAGTTGAGATTTAGACTTATGAGCTTGTTTAGTTTGTAGTTAATAGCAATGAAGATACTTGGTTTAATTTAGTATAGTCTAATAAGAGTACTTAGTTTTTTGATTATTTATATATCTGTAAAAATTCACTTTATAATAAGTTCCACTTCTGAAAGCTTATTAAATAAAAATTAAATTAAATAAAATTTTGAAAAAGATAAATTAAATATAAATTGAAATAGATAAGCAAATAGTGTGAATTAGAGCTTTAAATTGAATAAAATTAAACAGACAGATTAGATTATGGAGGGTGCCCCAGTAATAGAGTACAGACTCTATGCCCACTGCCTCTTGAGTTTGATCCCAGCAGATAAACTTTGGGTATTGGTTATTTTGACTTTGTTGGCGTTGTACACCAATAGCTTGAAACAAGATACAAGTAGCAAGGTGGTCCATAGAGTTCCTAGCCTATCAGAACACTGTGTTTGAAGGTTTACCAGGATTTTATACTCCTTTCCTATTTATTCAACTTTCCCATTAATTGGTTTGGTATTATATCCAGGTTTGCTGACCATGAATAAATAAATTAGATGATTAAAAAGATTGAGCTGGGATTTGAACTTGCAACTCTAATTTAACCTTAAAATTAATTGTTTTTCGTTTATTGTTCTGATTAGTTTAGTTTCAGAAGAAAGTTGTTAAATTATTAAATTTTAATGACAATCAACACTTGGCCAGATAAAGTGGACCTATTAGACTTGATGGAGAATTAATGGTATATACACATACACGTATAATTTTCTATCATATATATTAGAAAATCTATATTAAAGAGATTGCATTATATAAATTATTTACAATCAATTTATAGAAAAAGGTTTGAATTGAACAATAAGAAAGATGATGCACAAAAATAAAAAAAGTTTTACCTTTAAGACAAATAATTAAATTTTATATTATCTTGTAGATACTTTAATTAAATTAAAGTAATATGAGACTTTAAAATTTTACTGCTTAATATGGGGTTTAAGTTATACATCTAATAGAAGATTCTTGATTACCACTGAATAAAAGAATTAACCACTATACACCTATATTAGCTACCTTAGGTAAACTTACTCTATTTAATGAATATGACGAGTGAGATGATATCACAATCACTATCTTAATTAGTTTCTTCTAGAGTCATGATCTAATTAGTAAATATCATCAAGAGAACATGACAAGAGTAATGATAATTACTTTATCAAATGAACCAAACCACATTTAGTAGAATACAGCATATCAGGGAAATTATTCTTGAGCTAGAAACATAAACTGGTAGCAGTAGGTAATAGAAGTCATGTGACAATTTATTGAACTTATGATGAACTATATTAAAAATGACTATCACAAAACAAGATTTAGATTTATATCTGTTCAAGATTTAGCAAATGAAGTTGATGAATAGTTAGTTACTAATAATAAATACTATAAATGTTTTATTCTAAGGCGCATTTATGGAAGTATAAATAATCAAATTAAAATATGGACTGATCTTTCAGTAGATAACACATCACTCAATAAGTCTCCACTCTAACTAAGAAAAACAATTTTTTAGAAAACTTGATTTTATTCATCAACATACTCTCCTTCAAGAGCTATACATTCATTCTAATGCTACTCTACCTTTTTGATGCCTAATTTTGTAAACAAACGTGTCTTTGCTCTCAAAATAAGCCTTAGTTTTGGTGATCATTTCTTTACTTGAACCAAATTTCTTTTTGTAGAGCATCTTTTTGATTTCTACAAAAATCCAGTAGTTTCTGGGGCCCAGATCTGGATAATACGGTGGGTGAGGAAACAAGTTGAGGAATAAATTATTCAACTTAACCATTGTTTTCATTGACTTGTGACATGGGGCATTTCTTGTTGGAACAACAATTTTTCTTTTGCATGTAGGGACATTTTTTCTTGATTTCACGCTCAATTAATCCAATAATGCCATATAATATTCTCTATTGGTAGTTTTACCTTTCTAAAGATAGGTGATGAACAAAGTACCATGCACATCCCAAAATACAGATGCCATAACCTTTCCAAATGACTTTTGAGTTTTTGGTCACTTTGTACGACTTTCACCTACTGCTGTACACTCAGCTGATGATCTTTTTGATTCAGGTATATAGTAATGTATCCATGTTTCATCTATTGTCACATACTGGTGCAAGAAATCCTTTTTATCTCACTTGAAAAGTTCCAAACAGCGCACTGAATCATGGACATGTTGTTGTCTTTGATCTGGTGTGAGCAAACGTGACATCAACTTTGTAAGCAACTTACACATGCTCAAATTTTCATTTAGAATTGTAAATACACTGCCTTCTGGTAAACTTATGGTGTCAGCTATCTCACACAACTTCACTTTATGGTCTTTCAAAACTATTTTGTGGTTTTTTTTATGTTTTCCAGAGCAACAACTGATTTTAAGTGACCAGAGCATTCAACATCATCAGTGTTTGTACAACCGCATTTAAATTCAGCATACCATTCAATAATAGTTGATTTCCCTGGTTCAGAGTCTCCATAACGCTTAACAAGCCACTGTTTGGCTTTGACAGTATTTATCCCCATTAAAGATAATGTTTAATCAACACACAAAACTCTTTTTTATCCTTTGTTTTAGAAATTAAAAAACAGGGGCTACTAAAACCACTGTAACCTGTAAACTAAATGTCAGAATGTCATAAAATTTGCCACATATTATTTGAAGGTTGGTACTATCCAGAAATCATTTGGGTCTGCCAACAGTGTTGCCATACATATGTCAGACCGGAGACTTATTGAGTGATGTGTTATTGATAACCACTAACCTGCTTTGCTAAAACCATAAAATGTACCAAATCAACCAATCACTAACCACTTCATAAATTATATTTATTGAAATTGAAACAATCAAAACCACCCATTACTTATTAATAACTAAAACCAATAAGTATACCAAAATAACTAATCACCAACTACAATGTAAAACAAATGTAAACTTATCAAACCCAACAAAACCACAAAACACCTACCCAAACCAATTAGCATATTAAATCAGCTAATCATTAACTACTTACTAAAACTATTAAGCTTATTAATCAACCTAAATCCACCAACTGCTTAGTAAAATCATTGAGAATACCAAATCAACAGAATATAAACTGCTCAGCTGTAATAATATATAAATTACAGTTAAAAACATATAAATTTTAACATCTTTTATATAAGCTTCTTATATTATTAACATTTTAGCTTTCTGCATTCCTTCTCCATATAAACTTTAACTATGCCAAATCTCACACCCCTCCATGAACGCAATATGCTTAAAAAGGACTATAACGTTTTCTCTTTGTGTAGTAGTTATATATAGCCAAATCCATATTTGATAGAAAATTTATGAGTTCGCATGATCTTTTAATCTATTGCACCCAAATTTGTATATTATGAATTAAATTGAGGTGGTTTACTGCTATTTTATAGCTGTTGATTTAATAAAACCACACATAATATGTCTAGAATTTTGATCAAATTAGAATAAAAACTGCTTGAATTATATCTATACCCTTCTGTGCTCATTCCTTGGTTTACTGCTATCTTATCTAGATTTATTAAAGCCACTTAATTCTTTGATTATTTCATATATGCTAAAAATGTAGGAGTTATTTAGCTTTTCTAATTTGAACCAAAGATAAAATTTAATTAAATGACTTGTAGAAAATAGATTTTTTTTATTGTAGGTGCATAAAATTTTATTGGTATTTATACACGTCTTCTTAAGTTACTTAGCTTGCACATTTCTTTTTAAAAAGTTAAATTATTTTTATTTGAAAAAATTGCATATTAAAATATAACTCTAAACCCTAACATGGCACACAAAGAACAAAAATTGATATTACAGTTAAAAGATTTTATAAGTTGCTCTTACTTGAGTAGAACAACGTCAATGCACATCTTCATATAAATATGAATTATAATTAAAAATAGTTTAGATATGATTGGGAGATAAGCTTTTGTATTTAGTAAGTGATCAGGGTTTAACATGCTAGTATAAATATGCTTACTTTAAGATTTTTACTCATGAAGCTCAACAATAATTTAGATCAAATATTGCTTTTGACAGCTCTTGTACAAGGGGATTACATTAATAATTAAAAAATATGCAATGATGAAAAGCATACATAGATTATTTTAATGTAGCTCAAAGTCACTGCTTCTACTGGTACTTTGATTTAAAAGCAGATCCCAAATAAGAACCTTTGATTATTTGGCTAAATAGATGTCCAGGTATATCCTCCTTGGTTGGACTCAATATGCACGTGGGCCCATACTTTATTGATGGAAATTCCACCAAACGTAATAACTTCTATTGGAACACCAACACCATCATGATTTTCCTAGATCAGGTAACTGTATACTAGATGATACTCATCACAATTAGCCTGTAGGTAATGGATTCTTATATGGTCCAGAAGTAGACAGTCAGAAAAGGTAGCAAAAGATGTTGTGAAATTTCTCAATAAGCTGTTTATTAAATATCATGAGCTCAGTACTAAAGATTTCTACATGAGTGAACTGTATGGAGGTCATTTTGTTCCTGGCATTGGTAGCTTGATCAAAAAGACAATTAAGAATTTAAGGCTTCAAGGGGTTGCAATAGGAAGTAGCCTTGTAAATGCTGTGATACAGTTTAGCTCCTTGCTAAGCTTTGTCTTTTAATTATATTAAAAGATGCGTGCAAACTAATTAAAAGGAGTATGAAGGGTTGCCTTTCTTTAATAATCAGCTGTCAATTTGACATCAAAGTATATTTAAAAGCTCATTCAAATTGCTTCATTACCATGTTGGAACCCTTAAATCAGGTCAATAGAAGCCTATTTGCTGTTTTGGAAGGCCTCCCTATTTTTACTAAATTCAGTGATACTGAAAATAAACTTCAGAATTATTATGATCAAAACTCAATACAACATGACCTTGACGTTGAATCCATGGACTACCAATATGCTAACAAAACAATGGTTTCAGTATATGGAAAATCTGGTGACATGCAAAGCAATTATGTTGGTTTTTATAACATATATAGAATCATTTACACCACAACTAAAAGGATTACTCTTCTGAAATCTAGGTTCTTCTTTACATTGGTGACTTGGGTACATATGCAACTGGATTGGCTTAGAGAAGTCTCATTAAGCTTTATTTGGCCAGGTCAACTGGACTTTGTATCTATTCAGGAATACCATGGACTAATTAAAGTTTAACACAATTAATAGGAACTATAAAACTCACCCATTACTAATGATTACAAATATTAATGATGTGGAGCATTTGGCAAGCTTTTAATATAAGTTTAATTCATTCATTGTATTCTCATATTGATCAGCCTCAAATCTTGCAAGCTATTATCGATGACTGGATTAACAAAAAACATATTCAAAAGGACAATAAAAGAACCTCCTTCAAAAAGCTCTAAAAGTATGAAATAATTGAAAAATTATGAATACTCAATAAAACCCTTTTTGAAGTCAGTGCCATATTTTAACTGCCCTATAATTGCCATCTATAATATATATAAACTCAGCACTGTATATTCTAAGCTGCTTATAAAAAATTAATTGAGGCGTGTCAACCTTGAGACAAACATACCACATTGAGGCTTTTTTATAGCCAGTAAAGGTTTTGAACATGTGTTGAACAAAACCTGCACTAGAGTGGAAGCAGGAATTACCCTGCCAGGCTAATCACCCTTTCTAAGTCACTTATGGTTTACACTTAAACCTAATCCAATATAAGCTCTAATTTGTACTTGTGAGCAAAATTCTATAAATCAGGTTAGAAGATGGCACCAACTTCAAAAAACTTTTACTGAGTATCCATAAATTCTCAATTATTTTATACTTTTTACAGTTTTTTTAAAGGAGGTTCTTTTTCTTAAAAAAATTTTAAGGCAGTTATTTTTTTCTCAAAAAAATCAAATTTAGTTCTTTTTTTCCCAAAAACTTTTCAGTGTATTTTTAAAAGCGTTTTTCCCCCAAACCTTATTTTTAAAACTAATATCTCTAAGTATCATACTTGAAACCTCAATATTTCTATATAAAAATAAACATCATTGTATATGGAGATATATATTATCACATAAATTACTATACTAATAATTTAATTTAATAATTTAGTTGATTTTATTGGTCAAATTTTTCTAAATTTATTGATTGCCATCTATAATGATTTATTTTATCAAAGATTAGTTGATTTTATTGGTCAAATTATGCAAAAATGATAACCATCTATAATGATTAAGCTCTCCCTGTAAGTCCTGGGGACCAGCCCCTGCAACTGGATAGAATTCTGCACCCCTTTCAGATGAAAAAGGGCCCCAAGGCTCCAGTGGACCCTCTGTCACAGCTGGGCGACCTAGCCCATGTGATAGATGAGCGCTGGGTGATGGCTTTCCCACCCAAAGATATCCCACTCCCACCTCTTCCCCCCTCTTCAATCCTGGTAAGTTTGATAGAAGGGGTCTACAGGGAGATTGCGCACATCAAGGGGCATGGAGAGGCCCCTGGAACCACCCACTCCCCATGCAAACCATGTTCAAAATTTGGGAAAATGGTAATTCCAACATCAGATCCTGGCCAGCAGTTTCCAGACTGGGGGAGCTGGTCCAGACTGGCCTTCTTCGGAAACCAGATTGGAATACAGCTTGGATTGCAAACCCAGTTCAAAATGACTCAGATCATCTGCCCCAACGCTCCAAAATGGATCCAGGGAGCTCAGATTGTACAAGTAGCCCAATAGAGGGATTGGCTCAAATCGCAAATAATCTGATCCAAGGACCCCTGCCTCCTGGGACAAATCCAGACTGCCCAAACCATGTGAACAGGCTGACTTGAGTCACCAGGACCTAGACTGATAGTATCAACTTGGTTTGGCCCTGAGAATTTGGAAAAATTTGCAAAAATTTTCTAAGCTTTTGCCATAATCAGGAGCAGCCTTCTACCCCCCTTTGAGCCAGCCAACCAAATCCCTTCCCCAACCCCTGAATGACCAATCCCTTGATACCTCCTCATGCATATAGCCCAGTTTAAAAGGCAACTGCCCTCGCTGAGGGTAGTTGTCAGTCATTATTTTCCCTTTTGGTTAATGAATTCTGAATTATCCGCCTAATTTTCCACAGCCTCTGTTTACCCTTTAAAAATTTATAAAAATTCCGCCAATCAATCTGATGAAGTGCACCATCACCCAAATCCTCCTGTCAATGTTTTCTGACTGGATTATCTGGTCGCTCAATCCCACCACACGGCAGCAGATCATAAATACAATAATCTGCCTTGCCCCTGATGACAAACCCGCTGCTCTGTTTGTTTTCACACATCTTTTTTATGGAGGCCCTTCTATCCATTCAGTCACCAAGTCCACCAAAACTTCTCCCCGGTTAGAGCAGCCCCCAGGCGTCCCAGCCACACTGTGCATGGGTTTGTCTTATATAGCCACCTCTGCCGCCGCTGGCTCAGTCCACCAGTGGGACCTAGAGTGCCCCCTCTAGGGGAAGCTTGTTCCCAGCCCCTCTCATGGAAGTTGTCATACCTCCGCTCATATCTACAATAATGTAGCGGCCTCTATGCCATCCCTCACTGGCGCGCAAGCCCCCCTATCTGAATCTGAAGGCCAGCATCCTTGAACCCTGGAGAATCATCATCCTCCCTGCCTCTCCCACCCTTGGGGTTGCCCCCACAAGACTCACGGTTGCCCCAATGCAACCATCTGGTTTGCCTTGGGGGCCTTCAGTACATTACTGAACTTTTTCTTTCCTCATGTCTCCCATAGAACCCCACTTCTATTAGTTGCTCAGACTGCTATGCCTTTGACATTCTGGGGCCTCCACTGGGTGCTCGTGCACCCCAACTGGGAGCCCAGTCTAGTTCTTAACCAAATCCATGACATAATGAACCAACCACTAATCTTGGCCTTCTCCACCCTCCTTGCTGAGACAGGCGATGCGCTGGCCTACGCCCTCACTCTGAATGTGCTCTCCCTCTGTGACCTGGCCTTCTCCTGATGGGCGGTGGCCTCACTCATCTGGGCCTGCCGCCAGGCTCAGCTGAATTGGTCCCCACCCCATCAAGCACCAATGGAGAGCGCCACCCCATCAGTGAACGCTATAGGGTTGGGGGTTCCCCCTGTCCCTTCTGATGAGGTGGCCAATCAAATCCTGGGCGTCCTTGAAGAGCTCCAGGTGCGACTCACTACTGATGGTGGGAAATCCCCGCTTCCCTATGATGCACAGCAGAGCGTGGCCCTCCTTAACGCCCTGGATGGAGATGCCTGATGTTGGGTCAGAGGAGTGCTCCGCTCTGCTGCCAAGCTGGGCAACCCCACCCCCCTGTTGGCGTTGGTCACCTCAGTAGTCCAGGCCCCTGAGTCAAGACTGGCGCGCCTCCTCCGCTTGTTTACTTTAGGACAGACAGCCATGGACCTACCCTCCCTGATCAAAGGCCTTCGCAGTCCTGGCTCCAACTGTGCCCATCCCTGTTGAGATTGATGTCTCCGCATTCTGCGCTGCTTCTGGACCCCACTGTGGTTGCCCACACAGCTTGGGACCCTCTCCTTGGATCCGTAGAGGTCGCGTTCTTTGTGGCCTTTGCAATTGGAGCTAGGCCCTTGCACAATCCCATGTGTTCCAACACCACCCCTGAGGCACCCCATACCACACCTCCCCTGCTAGTGGTCGCGGCCAAGGGAAGCGCCCCCCTTGTCTAGCTGCCCTCTGCTCCACCTCAGTGGCCGCCTTGGGTACCTCTCCCCCAGGGGAACCCCTGCCTATGGTATTACCAGCCCCCAGCCCATATCAGGAGGCTGGATTGTTGGGCCTCAGTGTTCAGAATATTCTCAGTGTGGTGAAATTGTCCCTCTGGGTGACCCCCTCTCCCCCCTGGAGAGAGTGGAGCAGGTGTACATATTGACCCTCGTCTACCCATGTGGGACAAGGAAGTGGTAGAGACCCCAGATCAGCTGCACCCCACCCTTGCGGCCCCAGGCCAGGCTCTCCTGATGTTGGGTCATGGCCTCTCCTCTGGTGCCCTTTGCTGGCTCACCCCAATAGAGAGGACCAAGCATACTTCTTGTTTCCCATTTCCTTTCCCTTAAAGTCAGGGGAAATCCCAGTGCAAGACCTTCTTGACACCAGAGCAGCAGGTAACTTTATCGACCTTGGCGTGGCACAGTCCTTGGACCTAACAATGGAGGAAGCTTCATCCATCCTGGGCTCCTCGTCAGAGTCCATGATGTCCCACCACATCCGACGTCCATTGCACTTCTCAGTTCATGACTTTGGATTCACCAACCACTTCTCAGTGGTACAGGACTTGCTCTACCCTGTAATTTTGGGAGTGGGCTGGTGGCGCCGCCAGCAAGCTTATATCAATCTTGCAACCAACTCCTTGTTGTTCAAAAACCTCAAGTTAAATGGTGAGTTTCCCTTGCTAAAGACCCTTTCCCAGGGTAAATCCCTTGGTTCCATTGCCACACCGGACCCCATCCTAGTTGACCTCCCTCCAGATTTTCCCTCCTTCCTAGCCCCATATAAGGCCATCTTTGACATGTCACTGGCATCCAAGCTCCCTTCACACTCTGAATATGAGTTGACATTCCAGCTGACAGTCGACCTAGTCAAGATCAACTGCCCCCTCTACCCCTATACAGAGGAAGAGGATTGGGCTCTCAGCAGTTGGCTGGATGACATGATAGAGAAGGGGTGGCTCATCAAGAAGTCTTCCCCAATTGCCTCCCCCATAGTTTTTGCCAGAAAAGCAGATGGGTCCCTGCGCCCCTGCATCGACTATGGTCACCTCAACAACATTACCTTCCCTGACCTGTATCCCTTACCCTTAGAGCAGAGCATCGCCCAGGCCATTGCCAAGTCTCGCATCTTCTCGAAGTTGGACCTGGTGAACACCTTCAATCAGGTGAGGGTGGCGAGGGGAAAGGGATGGCATACAGCCATCTTCAATCGCTGGGGCTTTTCCTGTTCAGAGTGATGCCGTTTGGCTTGAAGAATGCGCCAGCCACCTTCCAGCGCCTCATTGATGATGTGTTGGGGGACTTTCATTTCTCATGTGCAGTGGCCTATATTAACGACATTTTGGTCCATTCCCCCACCCCCAAACAACACGTCAGGGACCTTGAAGCAGTAGTGGCAGCCCTCCACAAGACAGGGCTATTCGTTAAACCCTCCAAGTGCAAATTCTTCAGGGACGAGGTTACCTTCCTAGGGAATCTTGTCCTGAAGGATGGGTATGCCATCTCCTCCTGCAAGCTGGAGGCTATTCAGTTTTGGCCCACCAAACCACTCAAAAACAGCTTCGCAGCCTTCTTGGCACCATCACCTTTTTGAAGAAATTTTCCCCCGTTCTTGCCCAACTGGCAGCACCCCTGCACCCCCTCACCGGGAAGAACGCCCCCTTTAAATGGTCCCCCAAGTGCCAGCAAGCCTTTGAGGCTATCAAGGAGGTGTTTCTCACAGCCCCTGTCCAGCAGCATGCTGACATGTCCTGCCCCTTCATAGTAGCCTGCGATGCCTCATCAGTGGCAGTGGGTGCCATTCTGCTACAGGAGCACAAGGGAGTCGAGTACCTGTTGTTTTATTACTACTGGAAGTTTACTGCAACAGAGCAAGTTTAGCCAATATATGATAAGGAGCTAACGGCGGTGGTGTGGTCACTCACCCACTGGCAATATCTCCTGCAGGGCGCCCTGCACGAAATTACTGTTAAGATGGACCATAAGGCCCTGCTCTACTACCGCATACCTCAGAAGCTAGGACACCAGAAAACTTTCATGTATCAAGACCTCTGTAGGTTTCAATTAGTATGAATTCATCAAAGGTCCCCTGAACGTCATGCCAGACATGCTCAGCTGTAACCCCTCCCTGTTCCCCGATGGGGAGGAGGACCCAGTAGACCTTATGACGGTAGTGCCCTCCTCCCAAATCCTCTCATTGCCCCCCCTACTGTATCCTTCGCTGATGTAGACCCTGACACTCCGCTCCTCCCATGTGTCTTCGCTTCCCAAACCTGCTTCCCAGAAGGAGTTGAGCTCCTTGCTGACTTAGAGCCCATACGCTGCAATAGAACTCCATATACCTTGCAGGATGGAACAATTTGGTTACATGATCAGGTTTGGGTTCCTCCTTCCCTACTAAGCCATGTCATTGAGGAACACCACGTCCCCCAGACCATCAGCCACCCCAGTATCAAAAAGTGTGCAGATCTCATAAAGAGAACCTATAATTAGCCTGGGTCCTCAAAGGACATTCCCGATTGGATCTCTCATTGTGTCACCTGCACCCGGGCAAAATTGGATTGTTCTGGGAGGAAGGGACTGTTACACCCCTTGCAGCAGGCTGAGGGGCCATGGACCTCAGTCTCAGTGGACTTCATTGTGGAGCTCCCACCCTCCTGTGTCTGATGCAATAATGGTAGTTGTAGACTAATTTACCAAGTTTGCACTCTTCATCCCCTGCCCCTCTTTTATTACTGCGGTGGAGACCGCAAATTTATTTGTCAACCATGTCTTCGCCATGTTTGGTCTCCCCAAGGAGATAGGGAGTGACAGTGGACCCCAGTTCATGGCCCATTTCTGGGAAGATTTGTTGACCCTCCTTCACATCAAGCCCTGTAGATCCACTGCCTACCACCCCCAGTCCAATGAGCAGACCGAGCGGGTAAATCAGGTATTGGAGCAGTACTTGCGCTGCTATGCAACAGCCTTGCAAGGCACCTGGGCCAAGGACCTACCCCTAGCACAGTTTGCGTACAACAACTCCCTCCATTCCTCAACCAGCTTCTCTCCCTTTGAGACCACACTTTGGGTATAACTCCTCTTTCCAGATTGGTCCCTGACTCTCCTCAGCAGTCCCCAATGCCATGGACCATGTAAGCTCTCTCCACGAGATGCACAACCTGGTTCATGAGCACTTGACAAAGTCCACTGAGGACTACAAGAAGTTCGCTGATCATAATCTTTTTCTGGGGAACAAGATCATGGTTAGTTCCCTTGTCATGTAAGATACCCACAGCCTTCCCCTGAAAGCCCCCACCCACAAGCTCGCAGCCAAATGCTCAGGACCCTTTGAGGTTGAGAAGGACTTAGGGAATGGAGCCTACCGCCTGAGACTGCCTGCGCACTGGAAGCAACACAATGTCTTCCACACTTCCCTCCTAACCCCATTTAAGGGGGAAAGGCCAACATCCCCTGAGCCAATCGTTGTTGGAGAATCCCAGAAAGTGGAGGTGGAGGCCATTGTAGCTTTCCAAAGGTTCCGCCAATCCATTCAGTACTTGATCGCCTGGGAAGGTTACCCCTAATATGAGAACAGCTAGGTGAATGTGCGCGATTGTAAAAACTGCAAGGGCCTGATAGAGGAATTCCACGCCTCCCACCCAGTAGCCCCCCACCCTCCCCAGAAGATTGCGGCCATTTTGGCCTTAAATTTACCAGAGCGCCACAAGAACTATGCTTTAGTCCATGCCCCTGTGGGTGGAATCCTCCCCATCAAAAAAGGAAAGGGTAGTGTAAGTTCTGGGGACCAGCCCTTGCAACTGGATAGGGATCTGCACCCCTTCCAGATGAAAAAGGGCCCCAAGGCTCCAGTGGACCCTCTGTCACAGCTGGGCGACCTAGCCCATGTGATAGGTAAGAGCTGGGTGATGGCTTTCCCACCCATAAATATCCCACCACCACCTCTTCCCCCCTCTTCAATCCTGGTAAGTTTGATAGAAGGGGTCTGCAGGGAGATTGCGCACATTAGGGGGCATGGATAGGCCCCTGGGACCACCCACCCCCCAGGAAAAACATGGCCAAAAATTTGGGAAAATGGTTATTCCCAAAATTCGGAGCCTGGCTAGCAATTTCCAGACTGGGGGAGCTGGTCTGGACTGGCCTTCTTCAGAAACCAGATCAGAATACAGCTCAGATTGCAATCCTATTCCCAAATGACTCAGATCATCTGCCCCAATACTCTGAAATGGATCCAGGGAGTTTGAATTGTATGAGTAGCCCAATCAGGGATTGGCTCAAATCGCAAATAATCTGATCCAAGGACCCCTGCCTCCTGGGACAAATCCAGACTGCCCAAATCATGTGAACAGGCTGACTTAAGTCACCAGGACCCAGATCAGAAGTATCAACTTGGTTTGGCCCCGAGAATTTAAAAATTTGCAAAAATTTCTAAGCTTTTGCCATAATCAGGAGCAGCCTTCTACCCCCTATGAGCCAGCCAACCAAATCCCTTCCCCAACCCCTGAATGACCAATCCCTTGATACCTCCTCATGCATATAGCCCAGTTTAAAAGGCAACTGCCCTCGCTGAGGGTAGTTGTCAGTCATTCTTTTCCCTTTTGGTTAATGAAATCTGAATTATCCGCCTAATTTTCCACAGCCTCTGTTTACCCTTTAAAAATTTATAAAAATTCCGCCAATCAATCTGATGAAGTGCACCATCACCCAAATCCTCCTGTCAATGTTTTCTGACTGGATTATCTGGTCGCTCAATCCCACCACACAGCAGCAGATCATAAATACAATAATCTGCCTTGCCCCTGATGACAAACCCGCTGTTCTGTTTGTTTTTGCACATCTTTTTAATGGAGGCCCTTCTGTCCATTCAGTCACCAAGTCCACCAAAACTGCTCCCCAGTTAGAGCAGCCCCAGGCGTCCCAGCCACACTGTGCATGGGTTTGGCTTATATAGCCACCTCTGCCACCGCTGGCCCAGTCCACCAGTGGGACCTAGAGCGCCCCCTCCAGGGGAAGCTCAGTCCCAGCCCCTCTCATAGGGTTTGCCATACATCTGCTCATATTTACAATAATGTGGCGGCCTCTGTGCCATCCCTCGCTGGCGCGCAAGCCCCCCTATCCAAATCTGAAGGCCAGCAACTGCAAACCCTGGAGGAGTCATTGTCCTCCCTGCCTCTCCCGCCTTGGGGGTTGCCCCTGCAAGACTCACGGTTGCCCCAATGCAACCATCTGGTTTGCCTTGGGGCCTTTAGTATGTTACTGAACTTTTGCTTTCCTCACATCTCCCATAAAACCCCACTTCTATTAGTCGCTTGTACCGCTATGCCTTTGGCATTCTGGGGCGTCCACTGGGTGCTCGTGCACCCCAACTGGGAGCCCAGTCTAGTTATTATTAGCCAAATCTGTGACAATCCCAATATTATTTCATGTCTGGAATTTGAATATACCCCAGCTATATGACGTATATCATGTCAAAAGTTGCTTTGAAGTTATTGATTCATCAATGCCATAATTAAGTTTATCCAGCAATAATAAGCCCCATAATTGAAATCCATTACTTCCAGTCCATTTTAATATTTAAATAATAAAACATATTCACTGACTGACTGACATAATGAATGATGAAATATGAAACCTTTGAGTCTGATAAGTTTAATCTATTTAGGCAAGTTGGTGAGATTTGGTGAATATTATATATCCAAAAACCAAGTCCGATAGGTTCAATCTAGTTGGGCAAGTGGATGAGAATTAATGAATATTATGTAATAATTCACCAAAGTGCCCACCTGAACTTAATCAAGTCTGATAGGGTCAATCAATTTGGGAAATTAGGTGAGAATTGGTAATATTATTGAATATTTCATTAAATTTCTCACCAAAAACTAAATAAAAATCAGTGTTAGAGTTTTAAGTAGATTATTATAGCTTATTAATAGATTTATGATAACCAGATCACCAGCCACAAGGGCAACAGCAAATCTGTTAGTCCAAATGTCTCAAGTGTAGTTCTGGAACAGCCTTTAGGCTGTTAGTGTGAGCTCATAAATAAATATGACCAACTCCAGGTAACTCTGCTATTATAAACGTATGCTTTCTCTTTTCTTTCTTTTCCATTTAGCCAGACTGAGCCATAGAAATGTGTGTCCAGGTAGGCTAGTACTTACTAAATTAATGCTATGATACTGGATCAATACCTACAGGTTGGGTAGCCTGGCAGGGTAATTCCTGCTTCCACTCTAATGCAGGCTTTTTTCAACACAGGTTCAAAACCTATACTGGCTAAGATAAATATGATTTCCTCCATCCTCTCTTATCTTTAATTAACTAATGATGTGGAGTTAAGTAAGATTTTTGTGGTTGTCATGCAGGGTGGTCCCTGCTACTACTAAATCTTTTAAAAAGAACTGGACTGAGACTTATAAAAAGCAATGTGACCTAAGTTGGAGCATCCTCTTTTTTAAAAAGATCATCCAAATTGGGCCAGTAGTTTTAAAGTTAAGCACAAACAAACAGAAAGATATACATGTCAAATTAATAACCTTCTTTTTCAGAGTTAGTAAATAAGAGCTTTTAAGGGGAATCTATTTTAAATTTTATTTGAGGTGGGCCAACCTGGGGATGATAACGCACTGATGAAGGGGATTTGAATTAATGGGAAAGGAGGATAAAACCTGAAAAACCTCCATGTATGGCGTATGATAGGCTAGGAACTCCATGGACCGCCTTACTATTTTGCTATCTCAGTTTGGGCATTGGTGTACAGTGCCAACACAGTCAAAATTGTCCCCTAACCAAAGTTAATCTACCTGGATTAAATTAGAGGAGGCATTGGTAGTGAGCCATACTCTACCATTTGGTACCATCCCCAGGAAATACCTATCTTAGAACCCTCTTTTTAAGAGGATTAAAAGATGTGACTTGTAGCAATCATTTTTAATTTTTGTAATTAAATACTATTTTTTTAAAGCATAATTTAAGGTTATGCTTGATATATACAATTTAAACTGCCTTAGCTTATTCCAAATTAGTTTTTTTGTTACATTATGTTTATTGCTATTAATTTTATTATGTAAAAAAAAATTAAATGAGGTAGGTTGATCTTTGGACAAATATACTGCACCAATTTTTCTATTCTGTGCTGGTTTTGAACATGTTTT
>JAKSZP010016442.1:0-42407 GCA_022478985.1 Massospora cicadina | reverse complement strand
GATGTTGACATTAGACAAATACAAATTTAATCTCCAAAAATTAGGGCGATAAAGAGCTACAAGGATAACAAGCTGGAATTGAGGATAATCAGAGGAATAGAATAGTACAAGCTATGAGAGTGGTAACGTCTGAAGCTACTGTATATAAGCAAGATGGGCGATTATGAGAGAGGTAGGCTTTTGATAGAAGAAAGAGTAAGTGGACTAAGAAATAATCCGCTAGATTATACACAATAAAATTAAGTGTTTTCAGGGATATTGCACCCTTTTGTTATTATTATTTTTTAAGTGTGCTCTGAGGGGCCAACGATCTTCATATCGTCATTCCAATTGCTCAGTGGGTAAACCCTGTGCAAAAACCCTTATGATGTTTCTTAAACAATTCCGCCGATTTTTACAACACCCACTCATAGGATTTTCGCACTCCAGTATGTCCTAGGAGGGTATGAGACTCCATTATGACAGATACTAGCTCTGAATGTCAGAGCTATGGTAACCCATTCACCCCAACTTTCTTGTATAAATGGCCATTATCCACCTTTGTGTTATGGGAATGGCGAGCTAGAATCTTCTGAACTGGTTCATCCTCATCCTCCCAAGCATCAGGGGTCATTATAAGATCATGTAGCTGCTCCGCTTCACTGATATCTAAATGAAGAATGGGCAGCCAAGTCAACCCATTGATATTTATGTGGCTTGTCCCAGTTCGGTGTACAATGGTCATATAATAGTGCTGGAGCTTCAAAGCCCAGCGTGCCAGCCGCCCAATGGGATCCATCATATTTTGTAACCACTTTAAAGGGGTATGTTCAGTAACCATTTTATATGAGGTCCCATTTAAGAAAGGGCGTAATGTTTATCATCAAACAAAATGGCCAGGCATTCCTTACCATGACGCTATAGTTGCGTTCAGCCTTAGAGAGCATCTTGCTAAAATATGAAACGGTGTGATCAACCCCATGCTCATCCAGTTGAGCTAAAATACTTTAACCGCGTAGTCATAAGCATCAATAAACAGCATAAAGGGTTTATTATAATCAGGTTGTCGCAGGATAAGCTGTTGCTGCAGCAGCTTTTTTAACGTTTCAAAAGCAGCTTGTTGTTTTGCTCCCCAATGGAAAGGGGTGTTTTTAGTTAAAAGTCGTACAAGAGCTCACTGAGATGAGCGAATTTGGGGATGAATTGATGGTAGTACCCCATCATGCCCAAAAACACCTGAATATTGTGGAGGGGTTTGGGAACAGGCATTCGGGATATCGCCTCAACATTATCTTTGAGAGGCTGGATCCCATCTGAGGAGATGGCGTGGCCCAGGAAATACAACTTCTTCTGAAAGAAGTACATTTGGAAGGCTTTAGCTTAATGTGAGAGGCCCATAAGCGTTGGAACACTTCCTTTAAATGAGAAAGGTGCTCATTGAAAGTTCTGGAGAAGATGGTAATATTGTCTAGATATACAATTACACAACTAAGCTTCAGATCCTGCAACATATGGTCCATAGCTTGCCAAAAAGATAAGTGCACATTTCAAAACCCTTGTGGTAGTTGGGTAGGTTGGAAAAGGCCTTCACAACAGATAAGTGCACACTTTTCCTGGTCTTGTGGAGAGAGGTCCATTTGCCAGTATCCTATAGCCAATTCCATGGAAAAAAGAACTTGGACCCTGAAATTTTAGCCAGTGTGGCATAAGTTTAGGGATTGAATAGTTGTCCTTGGTGAGGTTATTAAGCTTGCGGTAATCCATAACTACGCAATGTCCACCATTCTTCTCTTTTATGAGTAATAGTGAGGATGACTAGGGGCTTTGATAAGGCACCAGAAGGCCTGCGTCCAGTAATTGTTTAAGCTCCGTCCTCATCTGGAGCTCCTCGACTTTTGATTTCTGAAAAGGCTTGGATCAAATAGGCTTGGCATCATCAACATCAATGGTGTGCCATCAGCCCCTCATATGCCCATAGTTAGTATCAGATTTGGAAAAATGTCACTATAGGACTCTAGTAAGAGTTGACCTTTATTAAGTTCAGCTGGAGTTATCTCATCAGAAAACTGCATGTTGGGAAAAGCGCATAACATTTGGTTTGTGGGAAGTATGTATCACACATAAACCCAATATAATGGACTTGGTGGATATTGTCAATTTGAAGCAACAGGGCTTTTCCAATCTCTTGATGCTTCTTTACAACCATGTCCTTGCTAGTGAGATTCCCCAACAGAAGGTTGATAGGTCACTGGTAGGCATGGTCTAGGATACCTGGCAATACTCAAGGTTCCATAATCTGATTCCATCAATGCTTGTTAAGTGTGGAAACCAATTGTGGGGGATTTGCATAGTTATTTTGGTGTCTATCACCTTTTGTTAACCCATTTTGACTACTAACTCATCAGAAAATACAATGGAATATCCTCTGAACCATCCACAGAGTCAGGCAGCTTAATATGTTTCTTTCTGATGTGTTATATCTAAGGGTGAGGGCAGAAGAAGGATACTCAACTACGCATGTATATTCCTTCTTTTTAGGCTCATCATTTGTAAAGACTTTCTGGAACTTCATAGTTTAAAGGTGAGAGAAATCCCTGTTTCATATTGTTTGTTCCGTCATACTCAATCATGAATTATGTGCCAATGAGTAGGTCGTAGGCGTAATTGGTTAAGTCAACAGTGGGTGCAGCCAGTAGGAGCTTCCTAATTTGTATGGGTAAGGAAGAGTAGACTCCAATAGCTTTCATATTATCAGGCCTGGCAGTACCATACTCTTGTGAATAGTCCAGGTCGTACGCCAACTTAAATTTATTGATGAGCTTCGATGAGACCACATTCACAGGTGCACCCTTATCAAGAAAGGCTAGAGCACGCACTTTAAGAAATCACAACCTCTACCTTGATTATTGTGGTACCAAAAGTATGGGGGCGAGTCTCCTTCAAACGGAGAGTGGAGGCAAGACGTTGAGCCATCACAGGGTAGTTATCTTTTATAGATTGGAGGGTATAGACCTGCTGAGTGGAGCAGATCACTGTCTCAATAAGCTTGTCAGCATCAATAGCGGTATCAATCACCTCTGAAACCCCCAACAACTGTTGAAGATAGTTTGTCGTGGTATTATGGCCATATCAATACATTCAGGCCTCAACCTATCCGGAACCTGCACTTCCATTGGAGCACTTATAACATAATAGCCTGCACCTTCACCACCCCCTTCAGACTCATCATCAGAGGGATTGTCAATGCGCCTCATCTAGTTACTAATTTAGTCTGAGGAACCAGCTTAATTTCCTCATAGGGGAGGCTTTATCACTCTCATCTACCCGTTTGCTTTTTGAAGAGAGCATCGTGGCTGTACCAACTTTTGGGGGAGACGTGGGAAGTTTAATGGCTTTGGCGGTTGCCTTAGGAGTGATCAGCTTGGGCTGCCCCATAACGGCAGGTTTTTAGATAGAGACGGCCAAGGTTGAGGCAGCGACTTAGGTTGGTTTTATGCGTTATTCACCCTAGTAGACTGCTTGGAAAGAGAGGAAACAGACAAAGAGATAACTGACTTTACAGGATGAATCTTTAAACATGAAGCTAGAGTGGAGCGCTGCCCCATAACGGCCAATATTTCCTGGCTATCCTCACATGGTGGAGGAGTAATATGTCGCTGCAGTTCTTTAAAAGCTGGGCTCCATAAGGATACAGTCATGGAAGAGGCTGGAGGGGTCAGAGTTAGTTCTCGCTTTTGAGCCTTTTGCAGAGTTCAAATTCATAGAAGTCAGCCACTGCTAGTAATGCCTCTTTGATATCCCGTACCGTTTGAAAGTTATGCTTAACTGAGGAGATATGCATGGCTAAAGAAGGATAAGACGCTAAGCTAGCCACTATAGATGGAATAGCATCATCTAGCGGAAGCAGTTTGGCCAGAAGCAAAGGTTGAGCTTTGCTATAGATTTCTCAACAAATGAGGGTATTGATTCTCCCGCTTGCAATCTAAGACACATAAAGGCTTGTTTTAACCGTTGTAATCCTTGCGTGGAACCATAATTGTCAATCAGCGCTTGTTTTACCTCCGCCCAGGTGGTAAGTGTTGTCATTTGAGTAATCATGATTTCTTGAGCCAACCAACTCAAGAAGGGCATAATAAACTTGGTTTTTTGAAGATCAATTTCTCCTTCCATCGCAGATTCATAAACATACAGGAAGGAAACGATACTGACTTCACCATGTGTGAATTTATCCTGGAATAGTGGTTTAACCATACTAGGGGAGGGCCCATAAGGGCCTTGGGGAGAGTGCTGCTCAAGTCAAACTTGAGGCGAGCTAAAGCACTGGCTAGTTGGCTCTTTAATGCATCTATCCTTGATCCTGGAATAGAAGTCATTTTTGATGGTATACAGGAGACCCCTGTAGTGCACACCAATTTGTAGAAAACCAACTGATTCTTGCTTTCTGGTACTTCACTCCTGCTGGTTTCCTCAAAGGGTAGTAAAAAAATTAAATTTTACATAAAAAGCTCTAATTTAACTGTGTTTTTATAAATTTTTTAGGAGAGCAAGAATCAGTTGGTTTTCTACAAATTAACATCCAATCATTCATTTTTTAAAGTATTTTGAGGGTCAAGGGGAATTTGAGGATATTTCAGAATAGCTTACCTAGTCTGAAAAAGGAAATGTGGGGGAATAGCATATCACAACTCAGGTACTTGATTCATGGCAGCATAATGATGGAAGGGGAATTCTGATTGGCCAACACATACTCATTAGGTAACATTTTTATGAACTTGAGCCAATCCCTGTTCAAGAAATTTCTTTCACCTTGGGGGACCCCCGCCAAGCCTATAAAAGGGGGGTCCCTGCATAAGTGCATTGAAGGACTTTGTTCTGGTGGGGAGAGTGTCTTCCAATGGTCGCCCTGAAGTATGTCATGTGGTGGAGTAATCTGACTATTCTATTTTATTTTTGGTTCCCGTGGAAGTTTCAAAATGGGATTACTCCAATTAACAGGGACCAGTAAGTCTTGGGGAGTGTCATTTGGCTCTCAATCGGGCTATCTTTCTGTTACTGAATAAAAAGACACCAAAGAGGATGGTGTTACCCCTCATCACCCAGGGCGATCTCGCTCACATAGTTTTTAACCAATGAAGACAGCCCGTCTACTTTGGGTCCCTCCTCCAATTCCCTCACTCACCTCGGCAGAACTGTTGTGGGGAATTAGTGAAATCTGTAGTGAGATTATCAAACTGAAATTGGTCAGATCTAATTCAGGTGGCAATCTGGCTGATGGCCAGAATTGGAATGGCCATAAAAGCATGAAGAATGAGATATCAGCTGAATTACCTGACGGTTCCAATTTAACTCCTAAACCAGTAGAACAAATATTGGGCGCCATTGATGAGGGTTTGAAGCCTTCTGATAGTAATCTGGGCATTGTGCCCAATGTGCTACTGTCAACTGAACAAACAGTTAAATGACTGAGTGCGGGTGGGTTGGCTGCCTCAAACCCGTTCCCAACCAAATGGTCCCATCCCTATATGGGATAACCTTGGGGGATTCCCATCGCTCGTTAGGCCAAACGCCATCATGCTAACTGTCAGAAATGTAGTCGAGCCTTGGCCCAGGAATTTGAGGTTGAACTGACATAGACTCAGCCTGCCGCTGAATTTTACAATGTTGGTTTTTAGAGAATAAAACCCCCCCACTTCCAACCAATTTGCCAGGTTAGGTTAAATTTGTGGATCCTGCAAGCGCCTTGTCACTACCCAATCAACTACTTAATAATTAGTTTCATGGCACTGGGAAAATTGTTGGTCGATTTTCTTACTTTATTTCCCAAATAAAAATTTATTAAAGACCCCAAATTTTTATTTTTTCTCTTCTGACCACATCCCAGATGGCATTCTCCTGGTGGTCCACTGCTCCGCACTCTGGGTAAGCCTTACCAATCCTTTTAGTTACCATGGTTCCCTCCATTGCCAATTGGTTTCAATGAGTCCAATATTTTTGGCTCTACAATCCTGTCCTGATGACCTTCTGGCAGCAATATACAGGGATTTTATGGCCCTATGTTCACCAACTACAAGAGAAAATCCGCATCTATACCACCCCCAACGAAATGCCTTAACAACCAAGAATCTCGTGGAGACTATCACAGTAGTTCCCCCCTGTTACTAGAACCCCTGAGTCTGGAGTATACTCAATGTGGCTTGCCATTGTTATACTCCTAACCTTGATATTTTGCCATCATTATGTGGTATCATATTTCCCAGCTCCATTTTAAGTCGTACAGTTGGCAATGCCTCTGGCATTCTGGCTTGCTTTCTGGATGATCACGCATCCTGATTGGCAGGCCAGTCTAAACTTCTTCTGCCATTTCCATGACATAATCGACCAACCATTACTTCCAGCCACTTCCGCCTTGATTTTCAAATTAAAGCGCCGCAGTGGTTACTCTCTACCAGATGAACATGCAATCATTTGTACGTTGTTTGTTGCTTATTTGGTCATTTTCTGACTTCAGTAGAAGCATCCATTATTTTGGGAAATCTTCTTCAAGCCACCCAAGATGTAAAGATGGCATCTCCTCCTATTTCCTCTGGTCTAGAAAACAAATCGAGTATCCCTTCCCAAGAGATCGCCAATCAGGTTCTCGACGCACTCACCAAAGTACAAATGTGCACAACAATCACAACCAACAATGCTTCTGTGATATCGCAGGCCCAACAAGGTCTCACATTGCTAGATGCCGTAGATGGTGATTTCTGTCGCTGGGTGAGAAGTCTTTTGCGTTCTTCCACACAAAAAGGAGACCCTGCCTCCCTGATGGCTGTTGTCTCAGCCGCCTTGAATCCCCTTGTGTCCCAGACCATTTATTTAAACTGCTCTTTGCCATGGCCGAAGCCCCTAGTTTGGCTTCTTTGATTTCTACCTTTCATGAGTTGGCTTCCGCGTCAGGACTACCTATTGACATGCTTCAGGCAGTCTTTAGAGCAAGTTTGGATTCGGTTTCTGCTCACCATGTGGTTTGGTCTTCCACTTAAGGATCAATAGATCAAATAGGTGTCACCACAACTACTATCAAAGCTTTTCCTCGCCACGTTTCCTCATATCAGAAAGTGAATTTTATGATAGGATTCCCTAACGAAGATGTAGACAATGTCCCTGACACCAAAATAGTAGCGGATGTGGGCTCCAACCCTGCCAAAACCCCCAAGTCCGAGTTAGCATTCCCAGAATTAACTATTAACGATCCTGTTCAAGACCATATGAAGGAAATGATTTTCCCATCCCTAGTACTTCCAATTTTCATCCCAGCTAAGAACCCTGACCCTGGTCCCAACCTACCTATTATCTCATCAGTTGCCCATGAGTCAGTTGAATCTCCAATAAACAGAATTCCGCTTAAATCCTTGTACCTATGAGAATTAATATCAGTTCCCATCATGTCTCCTTCGAAGCTCTGGTGGATACTAGAGCAGCGGGGAATTTCATAAGTGTTGAGTTGGCACAACAATTGAAACTAGATATGGATGCAGGCTCCTCAGTAATGGTGGCCTCCTCTACTTATCAGCCTTCATATATTGTTCGCCGCCCAATACACTTCTCAATTCACCAATATAATTTCTGTGATTGTTTTTTGATTATGTGAACCTGGTGTTCCCAGTGATCTTAGGTGTGGGATGGTGGCGCTGACAACATGTGAAGATTCATTTAGAATCTAATACGTTGTCATTTGCCAATGACAATTTGGAGGGAGAGTTCCCTCTGATCAATACCCTCAAGGAAATTCAAGGAACCAGCTCTATCACCACCCTAGTTACTTCCTCAGGCATTCCGGCCAAGTTTCCCAAAAACTTAATGCCATATAGCAGAATTTTTGACATGGAAAAGGCGGATCATTTGCCAAAACATACTTGGTACGATTGTGGATTTTGGACAACCATGGAGCTGGTGTACATAAATTGCCCGTTGTATCCTCATACAGCGGAGGAAGAGGTTGCACTCAATACCTGGTTGGACGATATGTTAAAAAAAGGTTGGTTGTTTAAAAAACTTCACCATCGCCTCCCCTATCCTTTTTGCAAGAAAATTGGATGGATCACTCCGCCCTTGCATGGATTATGGTCACCTGAACAAAATAACAGTTACAGATCCCTACCCATTGCCCCTGGAGCAGACAATCAGTCAGGCAATTGCCAAATCCTGGGTGTTCTCAAAACCCGACCTGGTAGATGCTTTTAACCAGATTTTAGTGATGGAAGGACAAGAATGGCTGACCACAATTCAAATGAGGCGTGGCATTTTTCAGTTTCACATAATGCCCTTTGGGTTGAAAAATTCTACCACTATGTTTCAACGAATGATCAACAACGCGTTAGGGGATCTCTGGTTCTCCTGTGCTATTGCATATATTGATTATATCCTAGTCCATTTCACAACTCCCAAACAACACTCTATCGACTTAGAAGCAGTGGTGTTGCCTTGCATAAAGCAGGTCTGTTCCTCAAAGCTTCCAAGTGCAAGTTTTATAAGGAAGAGGTTACATTTCTCAGAAACTTAGTACTTAAAGAAGGTGTCGCCATCCCCCCAATAGATTAGATGCGATCTGAGAATGGCCAACCCCAACTACACAGAAGAAGCTTTGAAGTTTCTTGGGTACTATCATTTTTTTAAAAAAATTTCACCCGCATTTTCCCAGTTGGCCGCCCTGCTCCATCCCCTTACAGGGAAAAACGTACCATTTTGTTGGACCCCCCAAATGCCAGCAGGCGTTCAAATCGATCAAGGAGGTGTTCATGTCTCCCCCATTTTGAAACATGACAATCCAACCAAACCATATATCATCACATGTGATGCTTCATCAGTAGCTGTGGGCGCGGTGCTGATTCAGGACCACGATGGTCTTGAACATCCAGTCGCTTATTTTTCCCAAAAATTTACCACTATGGAGCAATCCTGGGCCATTTATGACAAGGAACTGGCTGCTGTTGCATGTTCATAAACTCATTGGCGGTACCTGTTGCAAGGTTCTCATCATGAGTTAACAGTTCGCATGGATCACAGGCTCTCTTGTATTTTCGCAAACCCCAAAAATTGGCACAACAGCAAGCCTGAACCTATCAGGACCTGTGCAGTTTTAACTTCAAATATGAATTCATCAAAGGGGCGCTAAATGTCCTTCCTAATTTCCTAAGCTGTAGCCCCGCTCACTGCCCCGCAGAACCTGAGAAAGTGGATCTCATTACCATGATTCCTGCTAATCAAATTCTGTCAATTGTTCCCTCCATTGTTTCCTCCGCCGCGTTGTCACCCAATGACCCGTTATTGGCCCAGGTGTTAGCTGGTCAAACGGCCTGCCCTAAAGGCGTGGAGTTGATTGAGCACTTGACTCACTTGAGTCCCAAAAACTCCCTATATTCTTTAGAAGAAGGGCTCATTTACTTTTGTTATCGTGTTTGGGCTCCCCCCTCCTTCCACCTGAACATATTCCACACACACCATGATCCCCACAGTTGGACACCCCAGTAACAAGAAATGCATTGTTCTGATCATGGGAACCTTTAAACGGGCAGGACTGACCAAAGAGGTTCCAGCTTGGATCGATGATTGTGTTACTTGCACTAGGGCCAAGTTGGACCGCTCCAGAAAAAACTGTCTTCTGCACCCTTTACAACAGGCAGAAGGTCCATGGACCTCAGTGTCCATAGATTTCATTGTCGATCTCCCCTGTTCTAATGGGTTCACAGCGGTGATGGTGGTGGTAGATTGCTTTACAAAATTTTCCCTGTTTATACCTTGTACTTCTGTGATTGCTTCAGAAGAAACTGCCCGTCTGTTTGTTCAACATGTGTTTTCGATGTTCAGTCTTCCCAGGAAATTGTTAGTGACTGGGGCACCCAGTTTACCGCCCAGTTTTGGAGTAAACTCTTGTCGATCCTGAAGATAACCCCCTGTCAATCCACGGCGTATCACCCCCAGTCCAACGGTCAGACCAAGAGGGTTAACCAAGTTCTTGAACAGTACCTGCGTTGCTATGCTGTAGCAGCGCAGGATACCTGGGCCAATGACTTGCATCTTGCCTAATTTGCATACAATAATGGGACTCATGCATCCACGGGTTTTTTACCATATAAAGCAACGCTAGTCTATAACCCATCATTCTCAGTTGGAGCATGCTTGCGACCAAAAGTTCAAGCTGCCGCGGATCATGCTGCCCATATTCAATTGACTCAAGCTTTAGTGCGGGAACACCTCACTAAAGCCATTGATGACTATAAGAAATTCGCAGATTGTAAGCACCTTCCAGGTCATAACTTTATGGTGGGATCTTACATCATGCTTGATACTCGCCATTTGCAAATCCAAACCCCTTCCCACAAATTCACTAGTAATCGTTCAGGTCCTCACTTAGTGGAGGAGGTATTAAGTAATGGGGCGTTTCATTTGAAGCTTCCTGCACATTGGAAGCAACACCCAGTTTTCCACGTATCCCAGCTGTCACCCTTCAAGGGTGTAATTCCCATGGACTCAGAACCTAGCATCATCAATAACGAGGAAGAAGCTGAGGTGGAGGCCATCCTGGCATCTCAGAAGTCGCGACGATCAGTTTAATATCTTGTGGCCTGGAAAGGATATCCAGCGTATGAAACAGTTGGGTTAAGGCGCGCAATTGCGCGAATTGCATGGCTCTGATTGACGATTTCCACACATCCCACCCCAAGGCTCCCCGCCTGTTCCAGAATATTGCAATGATTATGGCTATCAAGTTACCCAAAGCGCATAAGAACGTGGCTCTGGTGCAGTTTCCTGGTGGGGGTGCCGTTCCTTTAGAAAAAGGAAAGGGTAATATAAGTCTCAGGGAGTGTCCTTTGGCTTTCAATCAGGCTATCTTTCTGTTCCCAAATAAAAAGAAACCAAAGAGGATGGTGGTACCCCTCATCACCCAGGGCGATCTTGCTCACGTAGTTGATGAGCGATGGGTGACAGCCCATCCACTTTGTTCCTCCTCCAATTCCCTCACTCACCTCAGCAGAACTGTTGCAGAAATTGTGAAATCTATACTGAGATTATTGAACTGAAATCTGTCAGATCTAATTTGGGTGGCAATCTGGCTGATGGCCAGAATTTGAATGACTGTAAAAGCATGAAGAATGAGATATCGGCCAGATCGCCTGACGGTTCCAATTTGACTCCTAAACCAGTAGAACAAATATTGGGTACCATTGACAAGGGTTCGAAGCCTTCTTTTAGTAATCTGGGCGTTGCGCCCAATGTGCTACTGTTGACCAAACGAATGGTTAAATGACCGATCATGGGCGGGTTGGCCGCCTCAAACCTATTCCCAACCAAATGGTCCCATCCCTATATGGGATGGCCTTGGGGGATTCCCATCGCTCATCAGGCCAAATGCAGTCATGCTAACCGTCAGAAACATAGTCAAGCCTTGGACCAGACGTTTGAGCTCAAACTGACAGAGACTTGGACCGCCACCAAATTTTGAGATGTCAGTTTCCAGAGAATAAACCCCCCCACTTCTGACCAATTTGCCAGTTAGGTCAAATTTGTGGATCCTGCCCGCGCCTTGTCACTACCCAATCGACCACTATTTAATCAGTTGCATGGCACTGAGAAAATTGTTGGTCGATTTTCTTACTTTATTTCTCAAATAAAAATTTATTAAAAACCCCAAATTTTTATTTTTCCTTTCTGACCACATCTCAGATGGTATTCTCCTGGTGGTCCACCACTCCGCACTCTGGGTGGGCCTTACCAATCCTTTTGGTTACCTTGGTTCCCTCCATTGCCAATTGGTTTCAATGAGTCCAATATTTTTGGCTCTACAATCCTGTCCTGATGACCTTCTGGCAGCAATATACAGGGATTTTATGGCCCTATGTTCACCAACTACAAGAGAAAATCCGCTTCTATATCACCCCAACGAAATGTCCTTAACCAAGAATCTCGTGGAGACTATCACAGTAGTTCCCCCCTGTTACTAGAATCCCTGGGTCTGGAGTATACTCAGTGTGGTTTGCCGTCAGTATACTCCTAACCTTGTCATATCGCCATCATTATGTGGTATGTATTTCCTGGATCCATATCAAGTTGTACAGTCGGCAATGCCTCTGGCATTCTGGCTTGCTTTCTGGATGCTCACTCATCCTGACTGGCAGGTCAGTCTAAACTTCTTCTTCCATTTCCAAGACAGTTCCACCAAGATTCGGCCAGGGTTTTTCAGCTGATATTCTCAAAATCATTATTCTTGTTATTTAGAACAAATTTTGTTTTATTGCAAACCTCTAAATGGCCAATATTTCCCCACTTAGGCTGGTTTCAACCCAATACATTCTTCCTTTACAACTGAGAGGGAAAATATCCAACAGTAAGTATTAAGGGCGCATGCCCCTTGGAGCCTTGTGTATTGCCTGTGATACTAGAACCAGACTGCCAGAAACCTATCACTATCCTTTTGGGAAACCTCACAGGCAAGGACATGGGTATAAAAAACACCAGGAGATTGGCAGAGGCTTATTAGTCACTATAGAGGGCATTGAACATATCCACTTCATCGACTCTACTACAGATATGGACTTGCCAATGGGTAACTGATTATGTACCTTAGCCAATGTCCATATTTCAGATGATCTGACCTAGATGAACTGTAAAAGGTCCATGATTTATTGGAAGGATATAGCGACATATTCTTCAAATCAGATAGCAATTATGGCCATATGAAGGACAGGAACCATTCCATTGATGTGGGTGATTCCCGTCCTATTCTGTCAAAAAATTACCACAAATCAAAGGTTGAAGAACATCAGATGAGGACTGAGCTCAAGAAGCTACTAGAAGCGGGGTTACTAGTTTCTTCTCAAAACCCTTGGTCTTCCGCTCTGTTGATTATCAAAAAGAAAAATGGAGGTCAGTGGATGATCATGGATTATTGCAAATTAATTGACCTCACAAAAAGTATAGCTATCCTATCCCCTGCATTGATGACGCCCTGGACCAACTCTCTGGATCTAACTTCTTCTCAGCCATAGACTTGACTAGCGGCTATTGGCAAATGGACCTTTCCCCTTAAAGACCAGGAGAAATGTGCTCCCATTTGCAATGAAGTTCTTTTCCAACCCACCCAACTTCCTCAAGGGTTGTGCAATGCGCCCACAAATTTTCAGCGAGCCATGGACAACATCTTGCAGGACCTGAAGTTAAGTTGCATCATAATATACCTCGATGACATCATGGTGTTTTCAAAGACTTTCAACGAACATCTAGCTCATCTGAAAGTAGTTTTTCAACGCTTAAGCGAATCCAACTGAAAATTAAAACCCTCTAAGTGCAGTTTTTTTCAAGGATGGCTAAATTTACTTGGACACGCCCTTTTTAAGAAGAAATCCAAAACTTACATGATAAGGTCAAAGCCATTTCAAAAATGCCTCTCCCAAAGAATCTATAGTATATTCAGGTATTTCTGGGCATGATGAAGTATTACTATCAGTTCAACCCAAAGTTCTCTCAGCTCAGTGAGCCCCTTGTCCGCCTACTGACGAAGAACACTCCTTTCCATTGAGGTGCAGAACAAAAGGCCACTTTTAAAACGCTGAAGCAACTGCTGCAACATCATCCTATCCTACGGCACCCAGATTATACTAAGCCCTTTATCTTGTTTAATGACGCCTCATACTATGCCGTTGGGGCCATCTTGGCTCAACTGGATGAAAACCGTTTATATCATTATATATCCAATCTTAGTATGATGCTGTCAAAGGTGGAGCGCAACTACAGCATCACGTAGAAGGAGTTTCTTGATGTTCTGTTAGCTGCTTAACACTACAGCCCTTTCCTGTATGGAACTACTTTTATGGTGGTTACAAACCATGCTTCTCTGAAATGGTTACAGAACATGAAGGATCCTACTGACCAGTTAGCTCAGTCGGCTCAAAAGCTCCAGCATTATGACAAGAATGTATATTGTGCAGGAAAAAGAACATGAATGTTTATGGGTTAACTCGGCTGCCCATTCTGAATTTGGATGATAGTGAGGCGGAGAGATTATATGACCTCTTAATGACCCCCAATGTCTCGGATGATGAGGATGAACTGGTCCATCAGATGTTAGCCCAGCGCTCCCACAACACAAAATTGGAGGGCAGGAAGTTGTATAAGCAGGTGAGGGAAAATTTGGTTGCCTTATCTAAAGCCCTTGGAACGTGACCTTTATCCTGGAAGCCCACTCTACCTTAGTCATGGGGAGTTAAGAAAACCTATTAGTAGATCAAGTAGCGGTACTTTTGGGAAGAATAATTTTTTGAATCTATTGTTAAAGTCTTGGATGCCTGCCTTACGTGTAAAAAGTCAATCCAGTTTCCAGGATAAATACTAATAACAACCAACCACCCATCAACAGCCGTTCCACACCATCAGGCTAGACTTATTAAGTTTTCTCCCGCAGAATACTGGTGGAAACAAATTTATTCTAGTAGGAATTGACCACTTTACTAAGCGATTTGAATCAGTGGCTATCCCCGCACAAACATCCAAGTCCACCACAACGTTCCTACATCAAAATATATTCACAATCCATGGGTGTCCACAAGTTCTACTTTGTGACAATGGTAAGAACTTCGCCTCCAGAGTAGTCAAAATTCTGACCACGTCCACGGGGACCCAACAATAATTCTCAGCCCCATATAAATCCTCTACAAATGAGACGGTGGAGAGAGAAAATGGAACCTTGGTTTCTATCCTGCGTAAAATGGCATCCTCTGATCCACTTCTCTGGGATCAATTCATACCCAGTGCTTGTATGGCATACTGGATTAGTTATCACCAGATCCTGAAAATGTCCCCATTACACATTCTGTATGGATGGGAACCAGGGATACCTGCCCTTTTAGCTAAATAGGTTTTCTCTTCTAAAGTTGAGGAACCTGAGAAATCCATGAGCAGATAGGCTTAACATTTCATTTAGCTTCAATCTGATGTTATGTTGAACTTAGCTAAAATGGTTATGAAAGAGACACAAGATGACAATGAGTTATGGGCTCCCCTACCTTCATTTGAAGTGTCTGACCTAGTCCTGTATTACCATAACCGCATCACACCTAGAAGCGGTAAGCTTGGATTTATTTGAGAAGGTCCCTTCAATGTCACTCATAAGAGGGGATGAGTATTCTATAAAATCTTTGGCTTCAGGTATTGCCATAAAAAGGATACATGGACGATTTCTACTCCCCTATTCTTCCACCAACATTCTTGAAGGGGGTAATGTCATAAAATTGCTTGTCTGCTTAAGAGAAAAGAATGTTTTGGGTGCAAATAGTCCAAATGGTGTGGGAGTCCACCCCCTCACCAGCTCTAACTTGGTGCTCATTGGACAATCACCTAACTAAGCTGATAAGAATAATGTTTCAATTTTCCAATACTTATAAAATTATCCAAAAGACCCTGGTCAATTCCCTGTGGAACCCTTGAATCAGTTTCCATTTTTACTAATATGTCTCAGAAAAATGATACTATTCTGGGTAAGCAAATTGCACCAAATATACGCCAAAATCTGGGAGAGTCCATCAGAGGTTTTTTCTCATCCCACTGATAGTTCCATTCATACGCCTAAGTGGGGACCACCCCTTTTATATACTTGGTGTGGGTCCCCCAAGGTGCAAATATTTTATTCATAAAATGATTGGGTAAAGTATATCAGATTGTTACCTCAAGGGTTCATCTTGCCTACAATTGACCCTCCATCAGCTGTTTCAGAAAAGCAAGGTGATTTTTAAGCTCTGATAGGTTAACAACCTAATTTCTTAAATAGGCTCAAAGCTTGCATCAAATTTATGCATATCTCATTATGAGACCCAAGTTCAATTAAATACTGTGCAGTGAGATCGGAAGAGGGTCGTTTTTAATCTCCTTTCCACCACTTAATAAAAAAGGCTGACAAAACCAAACTTTTATTATAACTTATAGGTGGTATTTTATTTATTAGTAAAAACTTCCCAATCATTTTTATACAAGCAGTTGAGATAATAATTTCACTGCCATATTGTTGAAATCAGGTGCAAATTAGCACCTGTGAGCACATATAAAACCATGATATAACACATAATTAAATTGTCAAAATGTTTTAAATTTTAAGGCCAGGCGGTAATGCTTCATTGGTTAATAATGAATAAACTAGATTAGGGTACTTGCTAACTTAATAATAACTCATTTACTGATAATGTTAAGATGTGTCCAAGTAAAGGAAAATAAGGCCTAACGTGAGGGAATATAGCTTTCATTGTACTAGTGAAGCTGTGTTACAGCGGAGCCTCTTGTGAGAGTTGAGTAACTAAGATGTTTACCCAGTAGCAACTGGTTAAGTATATGTTCTAGGAGGTGGAAATAGGTAGATATGTTTAAAGCTTTAGCAAATCTATAACATTTTATAATTTAAAAACGTCAGATTGATAGTATGAAAATATATTCTAATTAATTCTCTAATAAAAAACACTCTTGATATTAAATATGATTAATGATATCTTTTCAGGTTTATATATCACCAAGAGATCATAGAGTAGGTAGCCATAGTACTACAAGTGACAGAGAGATATTTTACTATTGAAACTTGTTGTATTTTTACTACTTGAAAAATCTATATTCTATTATGTTAATACAATAGACAAAGGACCCTCAAACTTAACCTTAAATGACAAAGAACTAGTCTCTCATAGTTGACAAATATAAACAGACTGCTTAATTTTTTTAGATTCACTACACAATAAAAAATGATAAATATCTTGGAAAAAAATTCTAGACAACAATCCTTTATTACCAATTGTTTATTGTGAGGGATGAAGATTTTCTTTCCTCTTAAACCTAATTTTAAGCAGAACAAATAATTTTACTAATTTAAATCTACTGCCAACTCGCCTAACTACTATTTACTATCAAGGACTTCATCATTAGCACCAGTTCAAGTATGGTCAGCAGCACCCATCTGCTAGTGTTTCGCAATCTACAAAAAAATTCATTTAGACTGGTGTGACTAGTATTCTGAATACTTCTTGTTGCTTTTTCTTAAGAAATAGATTTTTACTCCAAAATTTCATGAATATACATGGCTCATCCCCACTATGTGTCTTTATTATTCCATGTTGGATTTTCAGTAGCAGGCTGTCTGGAGGCCAGTCCTCCAAATCTTTCATGGGTTTACAAAAAAGCTATATAGATCTGGCTTGACAGTATCAGAGGTTTAGAGCAGGATAGTTGATAAATACGTCTGTTTATGAAAGATGAAAGGTGACCAGAAGATAATAGATGTGAGATTTAGTGTTTAATCTAGTATTCCATAACTGAAATTTGATGCAATGTTTCCTCAAAACCAAACCTTACAAAAAGAGTCTAAACTGAAAAAGCAACTGTGTAGAAGTTAGTTTAAGTAAATCATTAGCACTATTTAAAGTGTTAGGAAAATAAGAGATATAATAAGGGATATAAAAATAATCAATGCATATCCTTTTGATAATGGAAACATATCAGGATCTAATATCCCAAAATTATACATAATTAAGGGAAGTGACCAAAAGATTGAGGTATATATTTTATAGTATAAAGTTATGGATGAGGTGAAAAAAGCTGTAATAAAAGCTACGTCTTATTGCAAATTAATAATAATTTAGATAAGGAGAATTGCCCTAGCTTATTGGATATTAGATCACTTGAAAGATGATTTATCCTGAGTGCATTTAAATAAAAAAATTAGCATTATTAATTAAAAGTTTTAGTTGCTATATAACTTAAAGTAATTTTTATCTTGGAATATAGCCCTAATAAAGAATCAACTAATCAAATAATGATAATAATAAAATAAATAAATAAAGAATGAATAAAAATACATATTTAAAAGCCAAAATGTCAAAGCCTTACTCACACTGGGAAAACCTGACACCTTGCAATTCACTTTTGCCTTTGACTTTGCTTCAGCTACAGATATATATGCGCATATGCTTGAAAGATTTTTAGTGATATCTTTGCTGCCACATTTAGTGGCTGACTTTATCTTTTTTTATTATTAGTTGTGTCCAACCCAAAAGGGGGAGCCGCCACACATCTTTATTCACAAAATAACCAAACAAAGGGATTATCATAAATTAAAAAAATCCTAATATAGCACCTAGGTTATCAGCCTAGGAAGCCATATCAGATGGCGAGGAGGCTTTGGGGAAACTTTGTCTGGCGCCCACTTTAGCTGGTGGACCATGGAGGACGGCATTGGGGTGGAGCATCAGCAACATGGGGCATAATGAGGTATAGTTGGGGGTTTTCTTTGTTAATGAGGACAACGGTGTCCATTGCCTCAATGTATTGAGTAAGTTGATGCTGTCATGGAAATGGAAGAAGAAGTTTAGACTGGCTTGCCAGTCGGGATGTGTAAGCACCCAAAAAGCAAACCAGAATGTCAGAGGCATTGCCAACCATATGACGTGATATGGAGCTGGGCATTGTGAAATGACGAATTGTTGGTGTAGGGTGACAGTGAGTATGATCCCAACAATGAACCACAATGTGCCCATCCCAGACCCAGGGGGCCTTGCTGCAGGGGTGGGATCATAGAAATAAATTCTATGATTTCATCGGCATATGAGGTCATTTCAACAGGGGGAGGCAAGGAGACATATTCTCGCTTGCAGTTGGTGGATGTAAGGCCACAAAATCCCCGTGTATTGTTGTTGGAAGTTCATGATAGCAGGGTTATATTGCCAAAAATATCTGACTCGTTGAATTCAATCAATGATGGAGGGGGCCATAGTGACCACAAGCACTGGTAGAGCCCATCTAGTTTATGAACCAACAGGCCACCAGGGAAACGCCATCAGGGATGTGGCCAGAAGGAACAATGCAATAAAGAAATTGATTGAATTTTTGGGCAAAATTTTTATTGAAAGAAAAGGAAGAATATCAACCAACAAATTTCTCAGTGCAATACAACTGATTAAATAGTGGTTGATTGGGCTAGTGACAAGCTGGGATTGGGACCCTCAATTTTGACCTAACCTGCGAATTATTCAGGAATGGGCGGGTTAGTTCCCTGGGAACTGACATTGCAAAATTTGGTGGCAGGCTGAGTCACTGTCAGTTTGACCTTGAACATCCAAACTGAGGCTCAGCTATGTTTCTGATGGTTGGTGTGACAGCGTTTGGCCTGACAAGCGACGGGAATCCTCTAAGGCCACCCCACATAGGGGCGGGTCCATTTGGTTGGGAACTGGTTTGGGACGCCCAACCCACCCACGCTCAGTTGCAGGGCCATTCGTTTGGTCAGTGGCATCACATCAGCCACAACGCCCAAATTGTCAACAGGGGACTTTATACCCTCATTGATAGCATCCAATGCTATAGCCTGCCCATCAAGGATGATCCCTGACGACTTTGGTAGGGAGGTAATTTGTTTGATCAGCATATTAATTGAATTGAAACCATTGGGCATTCTGGCCAATAACTCAGTCTCCATCCCTTTCTGGCTATTTGAGATCTGAACATTGGGCAGATTGCCACTTGAATTAGTTCCGATTGATTTCAATTTGACAATCTTAACACAGATTTTGCTGATTCCCCATAACAGTTCTGCTGAGGTGAGTGTGGGTACTGGGGGTGGAATCCAAAGAAGTAGAGCTGTTACCCAGCACTTGTCTACTATGTGAGCGAGATCGCCCTGAGTAACAAGGGGTATCACCATCCTCTTCAGTGCCTTTTTGCTTGGGAATGGAAAAATGGCCCAATCAACACTCAGGGGACGTTCTCCAGGACTTACAGATGTTCAGCAAAAATAATGAGAGCTGGCACACAAGTAAATGACTTGATGCGCAGGAAGGTTTTGGGATATTTTGGGGTCAAAAAGAGAAGTTTTTGCTACATTGATGCAATGGCTGACTTTGTCAACTTCCAACTTTAAAGCATTTTGGCTTTGATTTATCCACTGAGGAGGTTATTGCCTTGAAAGTGGAGACTTCATATAAAAACACATGTTACCACACCTAAATCTACCTCAGCACTGGCGCCAAGTTGTTGGTGTCATTTGTGAGATTACTTTCAAAATCTCCTACCCAAACTATATATGAAGAGTCCATGTTGGTCTTTCAGACTTTGGCACTCAGTCCATTCTTTTTCTTAACCGCCTTTTTGGTGTAGAGCACTTTTCAGCCCCTTGTGACAAAGTCACTAAAACGCTAAATTACTCAGAATTTACCAAAAGATTATTGGTTTGCATCACCGCTGTACTAGACCATTTCTTTTAGGCTCATGTCAACATTGGTAGGTTAATTCTCCTTTTTTGAGTTAGACCACTATAAAAGCCTGTTGCCATACTGCTAACCCTACAACCACTGACATCACTTCTGTAATTTGCCATCAGCATCTGAATAAAGGGTGTTTTTCTGCCAACTTCCACCCATCCAACTTTCTCAATGGGCAGCATATAAAATCATCCCCTACCAGGTTCTCCAGACACAATTACCATTTTAATTGAAACCAGCTAATTGGGATCAGCCTTGGACACCCATTAATGCCCATTCAACTCCCCATTTTCTCACCACCTACCTTTATGCTGACTCTGCAATGCATATCAACCAGAATCCTAGGGATTCATTATATAAAGTTGACAAAAAAGGTGAGACATATATACTTTAATGCGCTGCTTTACTAACTAACCTTTTATATTCTGACACAATACATGAATTTCACCCATATGATATCCCAAAACCAACGCTATTCCCTACAAAATTGATCACCAGCTTTCCATAGCTACAACGGCCTTACATAAAATCTCTTACTATTCAAAGCAGTGGTAAAGTCTATTACCAATGTTAAACAAGAACTGCACCAACCCAAATTCCCCCTTATTTACTGTTGTTGCAAAAATAGTTTCATCCACTTGGACAAAATAGCCATTATCATTTCCAAAATATGCTGCTGATATGAAAGTATACTCATTAAATACAAGAATACCTTTACCTGCCAGATTTTCTCACCTCCTTGACACTTGAATTTTAGCTAAGCATTAAATTACAAAATACATGGATGCCATCCTCTATGCTAAGATTGTCAAACTCAAAAACAACCAAGAGTACATTAAACCACGCCCCACAGATGCCACAATGCTTTTTCTGTCAGAATTAATCCGCTTCTTAAATTCTAGACCAGGGAAGCGCCGCCCAACCCTATTTCTCCATCTGCCATGGTTAGTTGGTGGTTTGCTGCTCCCTACCTGGTTGGATAGTTTAGTTTCATATCTAAATACCAATTTTTTTGTTTCAACCATTTCAATCTAATTCTTTTTTAAATTTAAAGTATTTTATTTTATTTTATTTTATTTACTTGATCACTTGATCTCTTTTAGCTTTTGGTAATGTACTACCCCTGTTTGGATTGAATTAAATAAATAGCTAATAGAAAATTCAATATAAGAAAGTATGTAAACCACTAGATTTATATACTCCCTATGAAGATCTATGATACTAGTTAAGTTTTTCATTTTTTATTATCAGGTATAAATCATGGATTCTAGGATAGAGACCTTCATAAAGGGGTCGCATAAAGTTCTCGTTTTGAATTCTATATATAGTTGAGAAAAGGGTATACTATAGCTAAAACGCTAATCATTTATGTTATAGATTTCTTGCGGTTAAAATCACAACTTTATTTATCTCTCTACAAAGAGATGTCTTGAAATGGAAACTAAATTTTTATCTTATGATTTAATCTAGCGTTTTAATCAACATAAATGGCTGTACTTAATGACTTAAGGGAAACGCAGATGATCTTTCAAAGATGTCCAAGATTGAAATAATAGGGGGGTGGAAGGCGAGTCGGTAAGGGCGTACGGCTACCAACCTGAAGGTTGCGGGTTCGATTCCCGCCCTTCGCACATCGATCGGGGTGCCAGCCAAAGAAGCTATTGGCGGTTAGTAGGTCTAATAACACGAAAACCTTACCCATGACGTAACCAGAAAAATTTGAGTCCCGATCCGGAGGTGGAAAAACTTTCTTCGACTGAGTTGACCCTGTTCAGGTTTCATGTCGTTTCTTTCTTTCGGTAATGCCTGTCCCCTGGTCGGCTTGCCTCGGTTAAATAAAGATTGAAATAATAGGGTTTTAAATATTCTATGATAATATTTAGAGTAAAAAATTGTTTTATGCGATAAGAACCTAGCTACTAGTTTGTTAAAGATAGAGGAGAGCTTGAATTTCTACCAAAGCCGCTAAAAAGGATAACTGCATATACTCTTGATTATAGTGTGCTTTGGGCATGATAAATTTAGAGAAAAGGGGAACATTAGTGTTTATGTTTAATATTCTTTTTACTAATTTTTTCTTTTTTGAAATTTTTAGAATATACCATCATTTATTCCCTAGATAAGCCATGTTTTTAGGTGTTCCATTTGCTTTATCTACAGAGTCTCAATTGTAAGGACCACCTGTTGCTATAAGAGCAGCTTAAGGTTAGTTTGATGAAGTTCAAAAAAGCCTCCTACTTATAAGTTAGTATAGAGGAACTTTTTAAAAGTGGTGTATAAAATTTTAGTCACTATTTAAAAAGCAACAGTGATAATTATGCTTAAAGTATTATGATGTAAGAAAAATAGGATCTTAGAATTAAATTAACTAAAAACAAAGGGTATGAAACAGTTATATTCATTGTTTAAACAGCTGCAAATTTCACAAGTGGGGTGGTTAGTAGCCTTGTGTGTAATTGGTTATGCTACATCTATACGAATTTTGTTAACTATCACCTTGACTTATATAGCTGTCAAGCTAAAAAGACCACGTAGAATTAATATTTTGTCAAAAAAAGTAAGAGTACCCTAAATTTCCACCTATAATGTGCATTTTTTATAGTTACTCCTTGTCCTCCTACTCCATAAACACTTTATTAAATTTTTGTGCACAAGCATAATTAATTCAAAAAGCTACTTAAGCTTCTCTGAATATGCACTTAGGGATATAGAGAGTGTGTTAAATGGATGGGCCCACACAATTTATAAGTCTAACTATTGGATTACATTATCAAAGACTTTTAAAGTGATCTTACAGCATTATTTACATAAATTCTTTGTTAATATGTGGTGTTTGCTAGATATAAAAAACTCTTCAGATCTGAATATATTTTAGTTATGTTTTTTCAGCTAACTTTTAAAGTGTATCAACTTAAATAAAAAGTAATTTAACTATGTTGTATTTCACTCATAGAAGTTGATTAAAATATAATGTCTTTATATAGAATTCCATGGTGAAATACAAATTACAAAAATTAAAAGACAAATTTATTTATTTGATATTTTAATGCTTCATGGAATTATAGTTTTCTAGAAAGAAAACTGAAATTCAGAGCCTATTATATACTGCATAGGGAAAATAATGAGATTTTGAGGAACAATTATGTCTTTTTTAAAACAAGGTGACCTGCAGGTCCTTTTCTTACTTTGTGGCAATAAAGCCCTTGAGACCCATTGGTATCTGAGGTCTAAAAGTTCTTTTTCCTAGCTTAGTAGATTTTTGTAAGATCTCTAAGTCTAAAAGGGCTTTAACCTTCTGACAGGAAACTATTGCTCACTATACTTTGGGGACCTCTCGATACTAAAGATGCAGAAGACCTTACTAGTCTTGTTAATTTTCATACCAATAAGATCTTCTGAAAGGGTATAAGTTCTTAGTATATATACTATAGATATGAACTTATTTTTGTGATCAATTATAATAAATCAAGAAGCTAATACAAATGATACTTAGATACGTTGACTATCTAAGTTTTAGCTCTTACATAATATAGCTAGCTGTATGCGTTGCTCTGTAATAGATGATATAAACCAAGTCCAGATAATTTAATCAATCTAGTATATTTAAAGCTTTATAAAATTGATATATAACCTGATCATTCAGATCTTTAGATTTTGTCACTTGCACAATATAAATTATCTTGAAATAAAATAGTTTGAGCAAATTGATTTTTATTGCTTCTCTGATAATCTTTGTGTACCCATTAGGGCACCCAGTGCAGGCAACTTTGTGGGATGAAACCTGGGGAACTGCCCCACTGCACTGGGGCTGCATGAACCTAAGCACCACAGATGTGGGCCTGACTGCAGGTGTGGTGGCTCACACTACCCTAAACTGATATATTCCTCAATGTTTAGTATACTAGGTGTCAGATTCTGTGGTTGACTCGAAAATAAACCCTTTGGAAAATTACAGATTGGACTTATTTTCCCTCTTAATGCTTAAGCTAATTATCTAATTATTACCTATTCTAATAACATGCATTGGGGTGATTATCGCAATGTTGATTTAATTATAGTATTAAAAGCTCAGGCCAAATAACCCTGCACATTTAGGCCAAGCTTCTCTGCAACTACTTGGCTGGGCTGATCAACTCAACGTCAATTCAATATAACTATTCTATTGGTAGCTTATACTGAATACATTTGCACAGTTGGGCTGATTATTGCTACCCCAACCCAATGTTTAAAAGTCCCATGGACAATCAGATGAACGGAAAATGTATAAATTTACTACTTCAGGGTGAATTTTGTATGTCAATAAGCATAACCAGCATGATAGTACTTGCACGTGGACTACCCAAATGGGAGTACCAGTGTTATTGAGAGAGGACTGCTGATGGCCTAATTAAGGATATGTCATTTATATAAATAGACAGCAAAATTTCCTAGAATTCATAACTCATCAGCAGTATGCTGAAAGTCATTTTAAGACAATCCTAAGACCATTTTGCACGCCCATTGTTGTGTTTATTTTCCTTGAAATCATCCCAAAAATGAGAGTATTTTGCCACCAATAAATTTAGTAATAGGTCTCAGTCGTATCAGTTCAAGGGCTGAACTGAGGTGGAAAATAATCTGTGAGATTGTATGCTTGAATGTGGTCAGGAGATGCCCTAGAGATATATATACTGGCTCCTGGACTAATAAATAATTATCAAATAGATATCATCTGATAAAAGATACTTTCTTAATATTATTTATGGTTAAAAACCTTAGTCTCTTTTAGAGAGTGTCAGCAAGCTTGGATCTTAATAAACACAGCTTGTAACTTTGCCTACCTCAGTTAAAGTTCTCAATTTAAGAGTGAAAATTAGGTCCAAATTTGGCCAGAAGAGATGGAAGTATTTGAATATGGCTAGTGAGTTTCCAAACAGTTAAAATATTGTAAGCCACTGGCAAAATCAAGGATCCATCAGCCAAACTATAGCCTGATTAAGTGTGCAGGAATATAATTATCAAGTGAGCAATCCTTAAAATTTCACACTAGGTATGAAAGGCTACCCAGCCAGTTCAGAGTTATGCCACCCATTCCTTACTGCAAGGAATGAGAACAGACTGACCCCAAGTTAAACTTACTTGAAGAAAGAGGATTGCCATAGCTTTCCACAGCTATTTCTAGCCATCACTTGACTATGTCCAGGTAGCTTGTTGACTATATCTATGAAGGGATGCAACGCTGGTTTCTGGCAAGCCATTGACCATACATCACCTCCCCCATATTGTGCACCAGACCCTGAACCCCTCCTTATCTGCAAGCAGACTTGGAGGAGTATATGCAGTCAGGATCTCTGGCCATGAAAGATGAGCAGACTATAACTTACACCCTAGAAGATATGCTTCATGCACTAGGAGAACATTTATCCACACAGCATCCGCTGCTGGACACTCTTTGAAGATGTGCTTTGCCATCTCCTCCCCTCCACACACCTTACAGGCATACAGAAGGTCATCCTCCCTGTGCTTACTCCACTTATGCAGAGTCGCCCCAGTGACCAAGATGCTGCTGCGGAGTTTGAAGAGTAATTTCTGAATTGGTATAGACAAGCATCCATTAACACTCCTCCCTCACAGGTCCATCAGGCCAGGTTGTATTTTGTATGTTATCTGGACAAGTACGTTGAGCAAAGTATTATGTCTTATAACTTCTGGAACCTGGCGGCTGTGAAATCTGAGAGGCAGACACCATCACCACCTCACGCCTTTAGCTAGTCCCAAAGAACCAAGAGGCTTTCTCATTTAAGGTATCTCCATCGTTCTCTTCATCGCAGGAACACCCACAAATCCCGCCCTCCACGCCCTTCTAAAAGGATTTCTCAGCCTCTAATGCATAAGGAGAGTGTCTATAACTCTCCTGTTTCCATCATGGAGGTGCACGGTTCACAAGGCCAATGTCAGGAAACTAGTTGTTAGTACAGAAATTTTTAGAGCCCTGCAGAGGGCGCTTGAGCTAGAGTAACTTATGTAGAATAAAAATTATTCATAGGAGAATTAACCAAAAAGGAAAGTTGAGATGCACAGAGGGGTAAGATATAGGCGTCCTAGGTTGGAGAGACCTGGGTGGCCCAAAGGTGCGCTTGCACATAGATTAGCTGTTGTACAGATTAAATGGTTAATGTAGCGCGGGTTCTCCATGAAGAGGTCCACGCACAGGAATATCTAGGATAACATAATTAAAACGGTGTAATAAACGAGGGTTTTATTTAAGGGGAGAAGTCGGTCAAGAGGGAATATTGGTCTAAACATGGGAAATTTAAGGTAATTCAGAAAAACAATAAATTGAGGAAAGTGGGTCTAAGCCAAGGCGCGCCAATAGGCACACGCTTCCATTGGGCAAAATGCTAGATTGGGTAATCAACCAAAATCAGGTGATTGACTGTAAAAACGCCCAACCTGAGCTGGAAAGTGTAAAAACTGAACGAGTTTCAAAACCCCATTCACCCAAAAAATGAAGCGAACCATTTTCATTGTAACAAAGCTAGTCCATTTTAATGCTCCTACTCTCATACACGGATGAACTTCTCTTGCTTCCATAGGACCAGCTTGAGCATATTTTGTCTTTACCCAACGATGGTCTATGGTATGCTTGATGTCAGGCAGGCCTGCTAGCCTCACCTTCTTGGCCTCCCTGCAAGCATCTTTGTCTCTAACGTTGGTCCCAAGGATGATGTAATTTATATAACCATGACATTACCCTCTCCTCCTGATGGGGCTCAACCCCCCCTCCAGGGGCTTGCGCCAGGGAAAAGTTCTTGTGGGCTGGGCCCAACTTCATTGTAGCAACGGTTTTTTTGGTTGATATCCAGCGGCCTGGGGGAAACGTTTATGTAAAGCTTCAATCAGGTCTTGGGCATGCACAAAGTCACGTTCTGGTACCCAACTGTTCTATGCAGCGTCAAAACCCTTCCAGGATACCAGGTACTCAAGCCTTTTTAACACGGCAGGAGGCTACTATTTCATCCACTTCCCAATCTGGCTCCCCATCCACAAGATAAGCCTCGGGAGTCTCAGATGGGAGCCCTCAAACAAAGTCAATTTGCTTTCATGAAAGACAGAAGATCCAAAACAAAATAGGGAAAATACAACTGGTCTGAGGCATGGCCCACCTTTCTAACAACGCGGTAAGGACCAATCCTCTTTGGTCCCAGCTTTTTTCATGGCTGCTTGATAGGGATGTTAGGAGCTTCAAGCATCACGAGATCCCTTTCCTTGTATGCTGACCCACTCGTCGCTTATCAGCATTATCCTTATATACTTACATTGTCACCTCCAAACTTGTGGAAACCCCTGGCTAACCTTCTTGATATTCTTGGCAAGATCCACCAGCGCTTCAACTTTGGATCTGCAGCTGGGCTCCATGTTAAAGGCGGGGTTAAAGCCATGGCTGGTGATAAATGGGTAACAACTAATTGAAGAATATGACGTGTTATTGTAACTAAATTAGGCCATAGGAAGGTGAGAAGCACAATCAGAATGATCCGCGGCGGTGTAACACCGCAGGAACTTCTCCAAGCACAGGTTCACTCGGTCATTCTGCCCATCTGATTGGATGGTGATAGGTAGTTGAATGGCAGGGGCGAATCTGAAGAGTCTTACACAACTCTTCACAAAAGACGGAGGTAAACTGCGGTCCCCAATCACTAATGATTTATTGTGGAACCCCATGAAGCGCAAACATGTGAGTGACGAAGAGCATGGTCATCTCAGACACAGTTATTATTGTTCTGCAAGGCATAAAGTGGGCAAACGTCGTAAAAAGGTCCACCATCATGATGGCATCATAACCATCAGAAACAGGTAATTCCACAATGAAATCCACTAATAGGAATTCCAGGGCCCTTCAGCCTTTTGGACTGGTACCAACAAACCCACTAAAGGTTAATGATTGTTTTTCATTTGATTTCAGATCAGGAATTCTTTACAATACGTCCCACCTGAGCAGGCAAGCCCTTCCAATTGAAGTGAGTCGTATTAACTCCATGGTCTTTGTTTTACCAGGATGACTAATGGTGATTTCTTCATGATGTTCCCTAATGATTTACAGGTGCAGTGATCCCGGAGGAACGCATAGGCGCCCCTGAAACCACATTATTTCATCCTTTACATGAATCCTCAGGTAATATCCATCTGATTCAAAGCGCTCTTTGCAAGGACCATAGTATATTCTTCTGACAAAAGCTGAGAAAGGACTACCTTTCTGATCATACTAAATCTCTGCATTTTCTAGAGGAGCAAGCACTGGCCCATTGGCCAAGGGTGAGGAAAGTAGAGACACAATCTTACACGAGGAATCATTGGATGGTCATTATGCACCTAAACAACCTTTAAGATCAGGAGCTAGTGCAAGGTTGCGGCTCAAAGCATCCGCCAAACCATTCTCCTTGCCCTTGCTGAACTCATAAAAAAGCAAATTGGGCAAGGGTCTCATGCCAACGGGTCTGCCGTGGAGTTAGGACATGAGGAGCGCAATAGTACAGTAAGGCACAGTGATCTGTACGTAAATGAAAAGGTTGGGAGGAGCCATGCAAGTGGTTACGCCATTAAGTCAGCGCCTCCACCACTTCTAGTAACTCTTTGTCATAAACGGCGTAATTCAACTCAGGCAGAAGCATTTTCCTAGAAAAATATCCCACTGGATTCTCTATCCCGTCTTCATCTACTTGTAACAAGGTAACCACTATGGCGAAGTTGAAGGCATCAGTAGACACAATGAACTCTTTTGAAGGGTCGACATGGCAAAGGATGGACATGGACAACAGGGTTCACTTCACTGCTGGAAGACATACTCCAAAACGGGGGACTACTGAAGCACCTTTGCACCGCTAGCCTTATACAAGGGTGCTGCCACCTCATAAAGATTTGGCGTGAACTTCTTGAGGAACGTACACGTCCACAAAAAACTCCACAATTCATTGTCTGAAAGTGGGAGTGAATTACTCACGAATAAGCTTCTCTTGTCTGGAGTTATAATGTATCCTTGGACAAACACGACGTTGCCCAGAAAAGTGACCTGGGACTTGAATAATTCACATTTACTGATCTTTAGCATAAAGCGGGCTGCCCTTAACCTCTCTACCACTTTCTGAAGGTGTACTGCATGTGACTCATGATCAGGGGAAAACACCAGAATATCTCCATGTAGGCAACCACGCATACCCCCAACAAGTTCCCCAAAGCATCAATGCGGCATTGAAAGATAGCAGAATTATTAAGCCCAAAGGGCATGACCCAAATCAGGAAAATACCTTTTCTGGTATGGAATGCGGTTAACCACTCCTGTCCCTTCTTTATCCAGATCTGATTGAACGCATTGAGGCAATCCAGTTTGGAGAAGGCTTTAGCCTTCTCCATATAACGCACAATCTGTGAATCAAAGGGATGGGACGGAGTTCTGGTACAGTAAAATTGTTTAAATTACAACAATCTACACAAGGTCATAAAGTTCCATCTGCCTTCTCCAAAAAGAGAATTGGGGAGCAAACAGGGGAGATACGCTGAAAAAACGCTCCTTTAGCTAACTGCTCCTTCACCCAAGTATCTAAAGCCTCTCTCTAGGACAGTCAATGGGTAAATGGGGGAAGATTTATGCACTAGATTCACAGTGAGCTTGAACTCACAATTGAACTTGGAATGATCAGGTAGTGCGTTAGCTGATGCTGCATCAAAGGAAGATTACAAACCCTCTAAACAAGAAGGCAGGGGAAACCTCCACGGTGGGCTTCAGCATAGGGGCAAGGCTAAGGGTGTGAAGGTGGAGCCAGTGGGGCAATTCGCCCTGGATGTTAGCCTTAGAAAAAAACAACTAATGTGCGACCATTCTTTAATGTAAAGGATAGGGTATTCTCTTTTCAAGTTGGTTTTGACGTCAAACTTCCGCCACCACTCCACCCCCAAAATGATAGGGAACAAGAGGTTTTTGATAGCTTGGAAGTGATCAGAAAAGTGGTACTTGCCAACCTGAAAGTCCACTGACTCAATGACCTTCGAAGTGGGAATACCTTGGGACGCCCCTCCCCTAACCATACCACCTGGCAAGTAACTCAGATCAAGGTAGTCAGATATGCTTTGGTTCATAATTTTTTCAGAGGCGCCAGTATCCACCAGAATAGTGGTGCTGAATTTCCCTAAAGGGGAGGAAAGGGTAGCAGTCAATAGAAAATACCCCAAATGGTCTTTATTCAAGGCAGAAAACTCCAGCACATAACCAACAAACTCATCATTTGGCATTAAAATGTCCCCCTGGTATATGTTTGAATCAAAGAATGGGGAGGTATATTTGGCCACTCTTACTACTGAGGCCACATATCCCACCATATCTTCATCAGGGGCATAAACAATTTTTTATTATAAACGCAGCTCTTTTTCAACCTCCTGAAGCTGCAAATCATAGAAGAGGTCAAACGGGTTTTCTGGGGTGATTTGATACACAGGAGTAGGTGCCATATGAGCTATGAGAGAGCAAATATGGTTCATAGATATATATCAGGTTTCCATTATAAAACGCGTTTTTAGAAGCAAATGACCCTATTCCCATAACTGCAACAGATTGCCCAACGTTATCCAAGGCCATTACCCCCAGGCCCATCTGCAAAGATTCCTCCAGCACTGTCTGCACATGCTGTCAAAGTAAAACCCATTTTTTAATTTTATTGTAAATTTTGGTGAAAAGTTGGGTAATCATGAATTACAGACCACAAAGAATCCTTATCCACCAGGTACGAGCACAAAAGGCGGGTACTTTCAAGTTGGAGGCAGCCAAAATAGTGCCAAGATGCTCCAACCTTTGGGGAAAGGAGGAAACAATGGAGCAGCTGACCACAGCTGAAGCCCACAGCTGGCGCATACCGTTTATTTCTTGTGAAAGTCCCACACGTAATAAGTTCATGCACATTATAAAAAGTGGTTGGTCAACTAATGTAAGGAGAGTGTCTATAAATATCATGTTTCCAGAGTGGATGTGCACGGTGCACAGGGGCAATACCAGGAAACAAGTTGATAGTACAGAAGTTACTAAAGCCCCACAGAGGGTGCTCGAGCTAGAGTAACTTAGGTAGAAAAATATTATCCATAGAATAATAAACAAAAAAGGAGAGTTGAGATGCACAGAGGGGTAAGATATAGGCGTCCTAAGTTGGAGGGAACCTGGGCAGCCCAACGGAATACTGGAGGGTAGATTTAATTTTGTACAAATTAAATGGTTAATGTAGTGAGAGACCTCCTCAAAGAGGTACGCACACAGGAAATTAAGGATAACATAATTAACTTGGTATAACAAACGAGGGTTTTATTTAAGGGAGAAGTCAACCAACAAGGAAGATTGGTCTTGTCATGGGAAATTAAATTAAGTCCAGAAAACAATAAATTGAGGGTAGTGGGTTTAAGCGAGGCGCGCCAATCGGCACATGCTTCCATTGGGCAAAACGCTATATTGGGTAATTGACCAAAATCAGGTGATTAATTGTAAAAATGGCTGACCCAAGCTGGAAAGTGCAAAATCCAAATGGGTTTCAAAACCCTGTTCACCCAAAAACTAAAGCAAACCATTTTCCATCATAACAAAGCTAATCCGTTTTAATTTTCCTACTCTCATACACAGCTGAACTTCTTTGCTTCCATAGGACCAACTTGGGCATATTTTGCCTTTACCCATAGTTGGTCTATGATATACTTGAGGTCAGGGAGGCCTTCTAACTTCACCTTTTTGGCCTCCTTGCAAGCATTTTTGTCTCTAACGTTGGTTTCAAGGATGATGTTATTTTCCAACCATGACAAAAGCAGTCAGAGAAGGAATTACTTCCCTCCAGCAAGAAGGCAGTTTAGTTGCTTCCACAACATCTCATGTCTTCCTTACCAGAACCTTAAAGGCACTGGAAACATTATTGTCTGCTTCCACCCTAATTACTCTTTGGCTATTGCCATCTAGGAGGTCCCCCAGTGAATTACCCCAATAAAGCGCTTGAAGGCCTTTCGCAGGTGAGGTTCCCTCTCCAGTTCCAAAGTTTCTCCCCAAATGGAATTGCCAGATCCTTTTAATGTTCCACTCTCTTCCCTCCAATCTACCCTTGTTTCCTGAAAAAGCTCTAAGTATTCAAATAAGTAGCCTGGTAGGTTCCCCGCGCTAGGAATGGCCCCTTGATTGATGCCCCAGCTGACACTAAAATCCTTTTTTTCTGTCTTTGCAAGCCTTAGAGAGTTAGTCCTCTATAATTGGAACCAAACAAATGGATTTTCCCTCCTGAGCGACCTGTGCAATCCACATCAGCTGAAGTACTTTTCTTATACTCCGTACATTAATCAGACCAATGCCCACCTTTTTCACCTCCTGGCACAAGTTAAAGAAAATTGTTTTTGACGCACGCCCTCACCAGATGAACTGGATAACAGAAACTGTATTATCCTAATGTAAGATTCCGGTTGTGGAACAAATCCAGCAATGTATCATAACCTGTAAAGAATAAAAGTGTTCATTACAGTGGCCCTTGCCCAATAATAAGATGAGCCATTGCCATTTACAAGCCTCTTTTTTAAAGTTCACTTCAAGTCTGAGCCAAATTTCATGCGGTGACGCCCACCCAGGGTTGGGCCACCTGGGGTACAAAAAATACTCCCCAGTTGCCATCCAGGTGATCAATCTCTTTGGTGCCACATCCAACGTCACCGTTATCCTGATGGGCCAAGCCCTGTATTTGACAGATTGACCCTTTCGTTGCTTGCGTTTTGGTACATCCAGAATGTTCATCAGAACCTTATCACCCTCTGACAAAACATAAACCTTCTGTCTTCTGCAAACATTAAATCTATGTACTCCTCACCGTTGATGGTAAGTTTCCTCTAGTCTGACTTTCTGGGAACCACTTAAAGGGTCTCTATTGCAAGAACAAACAACAAGGGAGATAGAGTGTCTCCCTGACGCACGTCCCTACACACCTTAAATGGGTGGGAGAGGACCCCATTGATACTGAAAACTGATGAGTCTCCCCCAAAAAATTGCTTTAAGTAGTCTCAGCAAGCTCCTTTTGATTCCAACCCTACTGAACATTTTCCAAAGGAACTAATGATTTACCTGATCATACGACTTCTCTTGATCAAGGAACAGTAGCACCCCCTTTGGTAATATTGTTTACTTGCCCACTCTTGTATCAAGTGAAGAAGCAAAAATTTTTCAGTAATTGAGAATCCTGGGATAAACCCATTCTGCTCTTTCCCAAAAACGTCCGCCACAATCCCCTTTAGTTGATTGGTTAGGATCTTCATTTAGATCTTATAGAAAACGTTAAGAAGAGTCAAAGCTGATAGTTTTCCTTGAGGGAGGGATCGCCATTCTTATACAACACCACCAAACCCTTTTTAAAAGCTAGCTCAATCACACCAGAGACTAGGAGTTGATTGTTGAGCTCCGCAAGCATCTCAGGCAGATTTGCCTGAAACAACTTGTAGAGCTCAAGGATCAACCAATCCTCCCTAGGAGCCTGCCATTCTTGCCTTTGCGGAGGGTGTCTGACACCTCTGACTTGCAGATCTTGCTACATAGTTGCTGCTGAGTCTCCTTCAGAAGTACCCCCAGTCCACTTGTAAGTAATCTGGATGACTCTTGGTCATTCTCTGAGGGGCCATAAAGGTCCTCATAGTAGGACTTGCCCATTTTAGCCATGCGAGCTGCATATTTCACCTCAACTCCCTCATCACAAAGTGACAAGATCCTCGCCAAGGGTCTGAATGCCCCTACTGCCTTTCTGGGTAGAGCCACATTATAGTTAGAGTCCTCTTCCCGGCTCGATTTTCTTTGTTTGAGGAGATCCACCATGAAAGATCCCATCAATTTCACATACAATTCAGCTTTGGCCGTGTAGGCAAATGCCCTTATGACCGCACCCTGCTTTCAAGTACTCTTTTATTTATTCAAGGATGGCTGACCAGGGGACTGACACATCTGATATGTGGGAAAGGAAAGTAAAGAGGGGGGAGCACATTAAGTATTGGAACCAGAAAGACAGGACGGGACATGGTACACTTGGGTGTGGCTAGTAGCCACGAGTTGTGGGTGACTATGGCCTTGAGAGACTTGAAAGCTCAAGGGCTAATAGGGTGTACCGCCTATAGAGATTGTGAGGTTTTCAGTGTCACATCGAAGGAACCAGATTGGGAGCCAGTTACCCATCTTTTTTTCCATTTGTCTTAGTGATCCGAATATCCAGGCTTGGAAGTGGTTGGCCAAGTGGGTGTGGAACCTGACGATAGCTTGGTTAATGTTGTGGAAGATCCCGTTGAAGGCATCAAGGGCAATTGTGTGAATGGACCATATTGCAATACTAACAATTAAAGCCCTTAGCGTCTGGGGGATAGGTGAGATTGTGTTGAGTGCTAGGATATCGCGGGATAGTCGGAATACAGCTGTTGGTGATTGCTGGAATAAGTACATCACATTGGCCCAGATAGACTTGGACTGCAGGCACTCTTCCAGGCAGTGGGCCAGCGTGTTGTGTCTGCCGCAGATGGCGCATGACTTGAACATTGAGAAGGTGCGATTGACTGTTCTAAACGTACAACGCATGTAGCGCTACACTGTGGAGCTCACTCGTGGGGATAAGAGGGTGCAAGTGATGAGGTCCCACACCTTCCTTTGGGTGCTCAAGTCATATGGGACGTCTTGGTAATCTAGATAGTCAATCCGGGATAGAGGGAAAGGTGGTAGTGGGGCAGGTGCGCTGGTCACAGTTTGTCCTCTGTGGAGTCGCATATACTCTATTGGCGGGTTAGTATCATCAAATTTTTGTGCATAGAAGAAACTCCAACCCCCTTGTCTTAGGGTGTACAGGACGCGTTTGAAGTAGCGGCTAGTGTTGTGCGGTCCTGTGGCTGATAGGTGTGTTGTTAGGTACTTCATCAGTGTTGTGGGGTTGGATGGGCACCTCAGATGTAGTGCCTTTGCAAAGTTGGTTTAAGGCTGCCTTGGCCTAGTGGGGAAAGCAGGTTTGGGCGACATTGCCGCTTAGCTATCCATGAGCCAAAGATTTGCGTTGCTTGTCCATGAAGTCATAGCCCCATCCCGCTCTTTCTTCTGTGGGCCATACATGACTTCAGCTTACACTGGTGTGGGCATCCAGACTCCATGTCTACAGGAGTTTGTAGACTGATGCTGGCAAGTTTGGTGGAGAAAAGGAACTGCAGAGAAACCATAATCCTGATAAGATCATAGGGAGCAATAATAAACCTCTGGAGTTGGGTCTGGCTGGCTCCTCCGGCATGCTTGTCATAATTTTTGTTTTATCTGTTTCATGCCAGCATGAGCAACAATAGGTTTGAGTCATTTTGGCCTATGGTTTCTTGGCCAGTATTCTGAAGGCCATGAGAAGGTCGTGCCCTGAGCTCAGGGATGTGTAGTTTTATTCTGATTTTGGATTTCATTATTTTATTTTCCATCTTTTGATGAAGTTTAAAAATCACAAACTGTTTTTAAAATTAGGTAACATAAGACTATATTTAGAGGGTAGATATTTTCCAAGAGGACCTTTTCTATTTGGCTTGGAGATGGAAGCCTATACCTGCATGTAGAATATGCTGTGCAGTCACTAGAAAAATAAGATAATGCAGTACGTTTTCTTTATGGCTAAAAACGAAAACTATTTCAGGTAATGCTTCTTTTTAAAAAATATATTTTAACAAAAATTTCTTCATAACAAACATATATTTTGTGTATTACAACCTGTACACCGAAATATATTCGTCCCTACCGATCTTCTGGCTCAAGCAACAACGGGCGCTTACGGCCGGTAATACGCACTATCGAGAAACGAAATCTATCATTGGAAAACTGTTGCAACAATTATCAAATAAGCTGAGATGACGGGAGCAAAATTTTGACCGATAATGCAATTTTTCCAACAATATTTTAATAACAAAATTTAATAAAAGTTAAGTCAATCAGTTAGAGTCAACTTTTTTCATGGACAGCCGATTTTGACGAAGGGAATTTGTCAGAGCTGCGGAGTTAATTGATGGTTACGGGCGCCTTTTTCCACGATCCAGGCATTCGTGCCTATCTTCAATCATGTTCGCATAGCGTTTTGGCACTGTTGGAGTCATGTCTGTCACTTATTTAATCCTCACCCTATGATCTGTAGGGTTCCAGCTGCTCATCAATGAGACAACCACTAGAATCCTGGGCCATGTCCTTTACCACACTTACAGGACTACATATACAGAAATTCACAAAGGATAAAGATAGTCTCATTGATGAGCGGCTGGAAACTTCAGATCATAGGGTGAGGATTAGAAAATAAGTATTGTGACAGTGACTATGTGAAGTGCCAAAGCCTTCTCACAGGTATGGTTAGAAGATGGCACAGTGATAACCTCCCACAGATACCTGGACTCCATAGAAAGAACATACCAAAATAACTTCCAAATATTAACTCCACAACTTGAAGCAAATTCCACTAATTAAATCTAACTGTAAAAAAAGTTGACTCAACTTAATTGACTAACTTTTTATTAAATTTTGTTATTAAAGTATTATTGGAAAAATTTGCGTATCTGAGTCATTGCCCTGTACCACTATTCATCTCATCTTTTGATATCTCAGCTATTTGATAATTGTTACACAGGTTTTCAATTTAGGTCATTCATTTCTATGATGATACCATTATTACTATTGATTCTTTTACTCATTGTTCTTGTTAGAGATAGAGGCAGGGACATTATACTTCAGTATACAGGTTGTAATACACAAAAATATATGGTATTGTATGAGAAATTTTTGTTAAATAGTTACAAAAAGAAACTTTATTACCATAAGTAAGTTTTCGTTTTAACCATAAAGAAGCATACTGTATTATCTTATTTTTTCATTGACTCCGATGCTCTAGTAAACTTCTTGATTGTATTTCTTATTCAAGTTAATAGAAAAAGATCCCTCTTTAGAGGACAATATTACCTAGATATGGTCTTCATTTTTTTCAAAGTTTTTATTGGTTCAATTATAGGTTCACAAACTTCATCAAAGGATGGAAGATAAAGGCATAGTACCCAAATCAGGTCAGGACTGCACATCCCTAGGGTGGGCATTTCTGTGCTAATACAAATTTCTCATGGCAATCAAGATATGGCCAAGAGCCATAATTAAAATATGACTTATTATTGATTTTTTTTATGCTGGCATGGGGCGAGATAAAAACTAAAAATTAAATGGTAGTACATGCTCCCTGAGGCCACAAGCCAAGGTGATCACTAGATTAAGGCAGCAGAAGTTGCACTGGCAGAGATTAAGATTAAATCTACAAATCCAGGGGCCACAGAAAAGGAAAATTGATAAGACTCAATCAAATTTTTACTAACTATTATTTAAAAGTACAAATTAAGTAAATAGTAGTAATGTACCACATCTGGTTGGTCAAACCAATACAGATTTACCACTGGCCATACAAAGGGAACAAATATGAGCGGGGTCAACTAAATCATTGAGAACTAGTGCTTCTAGGCTAGAGCACTGCTAATATATCTTCATGGACTTAGCGTGAACCTGGTTAATAAGGTGGCCTTTAAAGGATCATTCATTTTAGACATCCCTATATTTTTTCTCGTTAATCTCAAAAAGGTCCTTTCCATATGGGCTAGTTTGATAGTCTATCCAAACCTATGTATAATATAATATAAGGCCATCCCTACCACAAAGTAGAAAGGCTGCCAGTCTTTTAATACAAACCCCAAAAACCTACTTTAAAAACTAATGTATTAGAAAGGCGGCACTTTCTAGCTGTGTTGTAATCTGAGTCAGCATTTCGATTAATTTGGTGACTCATATTATCTTGGTAAATCAAATAATATAGATTGTGGGGAGTGCCAGTTGTTTATCATAAAAGTAAGTTAAACGGGGAATTTTTCTAACAAAATTATAAGAGATATTTTATAAACATGGTGGAAGGTGTTGGGCTTCCATTTTTGAGATTGATGGTATTATGCCAAAAAATCCAAACAGTCAATACTTGAAGCCATAACAATGCATGACAAGTATATTTTATAAAGAAAAGTTCTATATCATAATTTATGTCCTATCAGCTAGAGTATCCATCCTATGGTAAGTATTTCAAAATGGATTTACATAAGTCAAGTAACAAAATGAGATCTAGAATTAATGACATAACTTTATTGTAGTATAAAATAGGTTTTACATGCTGCATGTAACAATATAAACTCAAAAAGAAAAATGATCAACAAAATTATTAGAGAGAGAAATCCAAGAGATGTGCTCCAATAAGGATGCATTCTGATGATATAATGTCTTTTGTAGCATATTTTTTGAAATGCAAAATGTATGTGATGAATTGACCAAGTCATAAGGATTTTATTTCACTTAGGTCAATCATTGGAGAGATTCTGATTATTACCTTTGGTGTTTTTTTCTGAATTTACTGCATCATATACACTATAATAATATTCACTGACTTCTGATAATCCTTCAATTTGAGTAAGAAGGATTTATCTTGGGGTATTTAAGGCTTGAATTGATCTGACAGACTTTTCCCTGGTATCAGTTTTAGCATTACATTAACTACTGATTTACTAAGTGATTAATCAGGGTTTTTTTAACTCCTTTGCGGCTGGGCATTACTCTGATTTTAGGAGTCAGATGACCAATATTCTTCCCATCATGTCCTATATCTTGATATCTGACATCACCCTTCAATAATATTGGCTGGTGAGTACTAACACAAGATCAGCTATGTACAGGTTGATACTTACTCCAGTTTCTAAGGACTTTATTGTGTATTCTCTCACAATTAAAAGTTATAGCATATTGCTCATCCCAGAGAATGTCTAGTTTTCCTTCTTGGGTTGCTATAAAATTTTGGTAATACTGGGACTAAGTCTGAAATCTCAAAGCGGGTAAAAGTTGTTGAGATGCATTAGCTGCTTGGCCTTCTCTCATAACATTTTTGATTAGATTGGTCAGCTGTTTTCGATTAAAGCTGTATGATTTTCTATTGATCCTCTTAGCGCTTTCTCAGGCTCTTTTTTGTCTTCACTGGTAACTTTTGGAGTGAAGAAGCTGGGTAACCAATACTTCCATATAAGCCCTTGAAATGTGACTTTTTTATAATTTTGGTGGAAACTTATCCTGTAAGCCACCAGCGAACTTAAATGATATTTTTCCCAATGTGATGGATCAGTGGTGGCCATCTTCCTTAATATTAAAACCGATGTTACTGCTGCTCTTTCTACATTCCCACTAGTAGATGGGTTGTAGGGTGTTAAGAAATAGTTGAGTTCACATGCTCATAGTTAAGATCCTCACAACTTTTGAAGCAAAGTTTTCTATTGTCGACTAGCAATAGCTTGCAGGCAGCCACGTCTAATAAATATTGTATAAAAAGTTAGTGGTAGCTTGGTGGTCTGCGCAGGAATGGCGATTACTTTAATCACTTTGTGAAATGGTTGATTTTTACAAAGATGTAATAATTTCTTCAGTGGATTCAGGTAGTGACATGCAAAATCTAGACTTATGGTATGAAATTGTTGCTGAGGGGGAATGTGCTGATACTTTTATTTTGGCCTTATGTGGCCTCTGTTTTTTACAAGTCGTGCAAGCGTCTAAGACTTCCAATAAAGAGTCCAGTATTCCTTTATAATAGTAGCAACCCTTTGATCCATACTTAGTTCTCACTCCTCTAAGTCCTTTTAGTATGTGGGCCTCCATAATAGCTGGTATCCACCCTGAAGGTCACATGAGGTACCCAGTTGTTTCAGACTTTCTTGTAGAAAAATACATTCGGAATTTCATATTTTTTTTAGTACTAGATGGTGAGAAACTTCATATTTTGAGCATGTCATTTTAGCATTTTTGAAACTGTTCGTTATTGTCCTAAGAGTCTGACTTCATGAGTAGGTCTGTAGCCATTCCATTCCCTATTGTCTAGATGTAGAAGGGAGTGTTATAATTTTAAAAGTATTGCTAGGATCCGTCAGGTTATTCACAGGTCAAACCCACTGAGCAACGGATGGACAATGTGGGGATTGTCAGTCCTTTGGATGCATTGAAAATAACTAAAAATAGAAGCAATTCCCCAACTGGTTCTTTTATTTATTTTTAAATTACAGCTACTTTCATGTCCCATCTCGTCTGCACTAAAAACATCCTACCTTCTCTCAATCGCTCATTTTTCTTATATACATCTGCTTTGGGCGATACTATTTCTCATTGCTTGGGTTATTCTATTTCGCCACTCCTCGAATTTGGCTTGGTTATTCTTAATCCTCTGTCGCCCTATTTGTAGGCAATTTACTTCATATTTGTCGAATAAAGACATTGCCTTATTGCCTTATCGCCTTATATAGAGGTGATCCAATAAACCCATTATATCCAATAAAGACCCATTATATCCCAATATTGCCTCATCTTGAGGCACTCAAATAATCATACTGATACTATGTTTGGCAGATTCCGCCCTGCTGTCCCACAATTATTGTCCAGTCATATAAAATCGTGACATTACCCCCTCCTTGACTGGACAATAAGATCATATTGTTTGTAAGGTTGGAGGAACTTTGCATGTAATCAGTTAATGATCTGACCACTTATAGGATCCTTGATAGTATACGTGTTGACTCCAGTTTTCTCTATTACTTTTAATGGACTAATCCAGATACTAGCCAGCTTGTTCTTCCACCTAAATCCATACACTCCATGGTATGGAACCAGTGTTTTCCTTTAATGGCGCCGCAACCCACTATGACGTGCCTGATCAAAGTGGGGCTCTTGATTCCATCTTCAAAGCTGAAGCCGTAGTTTCCGCTCTTGAAGCCTTAGTGTACAATGTCTGTGAGTTAGGCCAAGAAGGGGTGGGGCCTAGTCCGCCAGTATATTCTACACATGCACAAAGAGAGCTGCAGAAGAGTCAGTGTCAGCTGTATAGTAATTCAAAGAGGCTCTTCCCTGCGCAGAATGGTAACTATTGTTGTGGTTAAACACAGCGGTGAAAAGGAGAGAGCTCCAATGGAAGGGCGATCCATTACTAATTTTTGGAGTATGTTCACCAGTTTTCATTCACTCATTTGACCATTCCATTGGACTCAGTGTTATGGGGTCGTCAGAAACCACGGATTCCCATAAGCTCATTAAGCTTGGGGATGTATGAGGTAAAGCGGTGCCATTATCAGTGAGAATAAATCCTAGAGGGCAGCCATGCTGCTGAATAATGTATTCCAACATGAATCTAGCCACCGAAACTGCCCCCAAGTCTCATATCACCTGCTTCAACCTCTCACTGGGCTAAGTGGCCGATAGCTACCATAATGATATTACAAAGTTGGCTCCTGCTGTGGGCAACAACAACATTGAGGGAGACCATGTGCCAAGCGAAATGTAGCTTTACTAACAAAGACGTCATACAGTGGATTGGCCTCTCCGCTTGGCACTGATGGCAACAGTAAATAGTTTTGAGCACATTAAAACTCATACTTTCCTAATAGTATTGTGGGCATAACAACTCCTCCACTTAGTCTTACACATGCCACCATGCTCAACTGCTCTGTGAGTGCTCAAAATGATTCAGCTGTGCTGAGGGGGCGTGGGAAATTCTGATAGGATCACCAATTAGTTTGTACGTGCTCTCTCTAGTCCATTGGAAGGTATTCATGTACTTTTCATTTAACACTTTGATTACTTGGGGCAGTTCGTCGTCATATTTTCCGCTGAGCATCTTATCATACATCACGTTGCTGAGGTCTGCTGTCACCACACATAACAGTCAGCAATTAAGATAAACAGTCAGTGTTCTGGCATTTTGCTCCCGGCCAATGAAGAATCTCAAAATCATAAGCCTGTAATTTAAGAGCCCATAGAGCTAACCATCCTTCGTCTTTTAGACTTCTGCAACCAGCGTAATGATGTGTGATCAGTTATGGCTTTAAATCCTTTACCCCCATGCAGATAGACTTTGGATTGTTTATATGTTAGATTACTGCTAAGCACTCTTGCTTGGTCACAGTATAATTACGCTCATGACAGTTCAGACTACAACTACAGAATGCAACAAGATGTTCTTCTCCTCATCATCTTTCTGAGAAAGTACTGTCCAACAGTGGAAAGGGATCCCTATAAGAAAATCACAGTCAAAGTTTAACCCA
>JAKSZP010016441.1:0-42516 GCA_022478985.1 Massospora cicadina | reverse complement strand
GACATCAAAAGAATTCTGACCTTGTTCTATCCAGTCAAAGGTGACATACTTCTTTAATAACTTAAAGAGCGGTGCTCCAATACAGATGAAGTTGGGAATGAACTGCTGGCAATAACCAACCATCCTTAAAAACACCTGAATATCTCGCTTATTTCCTGAACAAGCCATTTTATGGATAGCTTCCACCTTCACTGGCTGCAGTTTAAGCCATTTTTGCTCCACCACAAATCTAAGACTTTCAATTGCTCCTTAAAATGGCATTTTTGAGGCTTGATCTTGATGTTAGCAGCAAGTCGGCGGAATGCTTATTCTAAGTGGTCAAGATGATCTGTGAATGTCCATGAGAACATGTTGATATCATCAAGATAGACTAGAACATAGGATAGATTCAGGTCACCCAAGATCATAACCATAGCATGCTGAAATGTAGCTGGGGAGTTGCACAACCCTTGAGGTATACAAATGGGTTGGATCATACCCTTCAGGGTGATTATAGCGCATTTACCCTATTTTGCCGCTTGCAACTTAAGATTCCAGTACACCAAAATCAAATCCAAGCGTAATAGTAGTTAGCGCCACCCAACCAATCTAAATCAAAATCAATCTATGGGAGAGAAAAGGAATCCTACTTAGTGACGTTATTAAGCTTTTGGTGTTGATGACTACTTGGTTTGTGACAACTTTTTTCTTAACAATAAGCACTGACAATGCCCACAGAATCTTGGACGGCTCTAACATCCCCTGCTCAATCAATTTGTCTACCTCATAAGAGACTACTTCCTCCGCTGCCTTGGAGTGCCAAATGGGCCATGACCAAATGAGAGGGTGGTCTTCCGTGTCTACCCAATGCACAACCCCACATGAGCATCCCAAATTGTGATCATTGGAAGCAAAAAAATTTTGTTATTTTTCAAACAGGGCCACCAGAAATTCTTTTAGTTCATTAGACAGCCCAGTTTAGACCTCATATGGAACCACAGTCATTACGCCAAATGAGATTTCTACAGGCAGAACAAGGTCCTCCCAAGACCCAAAATCATGAATATGGCGGACTTCATTAATAGGAGTCAAGTGTAAATAAGCCACCACTTAGTGCCTTTAGACCGTCATGGACTCCTGCTATAGGTTCACTAGCAATAGCTTCACTTCCTCATGTCTTGGTAACAGTAGCCCCAGAGCTACATGGGGTTTTAGCCACGATTTCTGGTAGAGCCCCACAATTTCCCCATATAGACCTTCAGGGACATCTATTTTGATCTTGGTCCAATTATGACCTGATGCCCAGAAGGTACGCTTAAAGTGCCTGCCGCCTATAGCAGAATACTGTTGTACTTATAAATCTGGCTTATAAAGGGCTCAGGTCCTCCGCTCCATCTGCTAATATAGAACAGGAATCGCCATGTCACTGAATGTGAGTTTTATTTGGCTGGAGCGGATGGGGTATTTTTGGACTCCTTTGGAGGTAAATTAAATGGGGATATGTTGTCCTAGGATACTGATGGTTTTACCCACCATATTGACCATGGCCTCAAATCGCTACATGAACACAGCTCCAATCAACATGTCATAAAATTTATTAGACAAAACCACAGCTGGAGCAGATTTCCCCAACTAATCTGAGCCTCAAAGGCAACACGCTGTATGTGCCCTCTGACACAGTACTATGTGTCCCCACAGTCCCATACACTACTTGGTGTTCCACATCAGGCTTCAGAGGAAGCTTAGCTATAAGCTTGGTGGATATTATATTGATGGGAGTGTCAGTATTAATAATCGCCTAAATTTTGGTATTTTGTACAAAAGTATCACAGTATAACACTCCAAATAAGAAGAACCATTGGTGTTTATTACGTAAACATCCAAGGGCTTTTGGTTATCCAGAGAAGTGAGAATATTGGTGCTGACATATGGATACTCCTGAGAAATTTTCTCTATTGGAATCACCACTTCCACCTTTCTAGAGCTGTAACATGTGTTGAAGGTTCACCTTTGAATGTATCATTCTGCTCAAAATTTGTCAGGCGTATGGCTTTTGCACATCTTGGCAGAACTCTGAGTCTGCATTAATGGGGTCTCTCCCTCAGTTTGAGGCCAATATATTGTAGAGAATTTGTTGATATAATAAATTGTTGGGGTGAGTACTGGGACTGACACAAAGTGACTCATGAGAATCATCAGAGACAAATAGGTTTAATGTAGCGGAAGTAGAGCGTCCCATCTCTACTACACTTGACCTAAACAATGTTTGTTCAGGGCAACTGGTACTGCATAGACATTTAGTTTGGCTGAACAGCTAGCCTCATAATGGACTCGTTGGCCGCATGAGAAACAAGCATTTGTAAATGGCGCTTGTCTCTGCATCACACCCATAGATCCAGGTCTGAAATTAAATGATATATTTTAATTTGGCGAGAACAAACTGGCTGAGGAAAATGGGGATGGAAAGGACTTGCCAGAGTGTTAAGTGGACAAGTAAACCCCAAAAATTATAGCCAAGTTGTTGTTGTCCAATTTCCAATGGGGATTTGGTAGCAGTTTTAGGGGTTTTTCATTCCACATTGGGAGCACCAAAAGTGACGGATAGATGGTATAAATGGATGAAAATTTTTAATAGCTCCACGTCAACTTGAAGAATGTAAGACATAGCGTTATACAGTATTCAATATTGCTTAACAGCCGCTGTCATCATTAAGCCCACATCCTCATTAGTCAAGGTATTTGCCCCCACCAACACATGAGCCTCCACCATGGAACGCTCCACAAACTCTACTAAGGATTCATTATTTAGAAAATTTACTAAAAATCTCTGCCTTGCACTGAGCCATTTTTCGCCACACACCCAAACAGGTAAATCACAGTCTCTTTAACCTTTTGATATGTTATGGTACTATTCTTAAGGTAACATGCGACCTGTTTGGCGCTCACAAAATCCAGAGCAGATAACAATTGTTTAGCTTTCCGCCGATTAGAAGCTCCCTCTATGGCGAATTCAAACAACTTGAAAAACCTATGTATGTTTGTCACAGTTAAATGGAGGCATCTTGTCACTGCAAACCTCCTCCTCCTTAACAAACTCATTTAATTTACACTTTTCACAGTATAGCCGCTCTTTAGTGTTTCTCAAGAGGTTAGCAAATTAAATTGGTTTGGTCACTTACCAGGTGCAGTTGGTAAAAGGCCTTGGCGAGCTGATTGGTTATACTTTTATTCTCTTAGAAAAGCATTTTTTGAGCCTAAATTAGTGTATCTAAGGCAAGCTTCAGTTCTTCATATTAAGACAACTTATTAAACTGGGGTAGTACCCCATCAAGGTGATCTGGCTGTGCCATGGCCTTGGAGAATATGAAACTTCCTAAGGGTTGATCAATGGGCCACCTGTAGTGAGCACCACTGTTAACTTTTGGCAATATTGGTCAAATCCGCTGAGCTGATGCACAGAGTAAAACCCACTGAGCAACAGATTAGCAATACGATGATTGCTAATCCTCAATAAGTAACAATAAAGTATTGATATAAGGAGCTATCGCCCCACCAAAAACCAGTTTATAATATTATATATAATAACGGACTACTTCTGTTGAACCTTCTACTTTTTATTCCAAAAAGACCCCCTTTTTCATTCTCACGCTCAATTCTTAATCCTTGGTATTTCTAATTAGTCTTTACCCTTCCACTTAGTAATTTCCTGTTTGCTATGAGTTTAAGTGTTTCATTCTAAAGTGAAGTTTTGGCGGAAATTCCTCAATCTGACAAACTATGAACAATTCAATCAATTTGCATCACGTTAAGATAATTTGCCGCTCAATTTCAAGGCTCGCCTAAACTCTAAATTACAATCCTTTGGATCTATAGCTTGTCCTCCAGTCATATCAATTTCTCAAGACCAACTGAACCAAGTTACCCCAACAGAAGCGTCAAACCTTCTGTCTGAATATAAAATGATAATGTAATCAAGAATTTCAAAGGTCAATTGAAACCCTGAAATGAGGTTCATTGGAGCAGCGCCATTGCATAAACCTTAACCTGATAAAAAAATTACTAAATTGATAGAAGGATCAATAACCAGAAGTGGCATTGCAACCTCAAACCCAGAAGCGGGTTTTGAACATGGGGCTCCACATGGTTCAGAGATGTCAATCACTAGAAGAAGCTTGTGGATACAGGATTCATTAAAACGGGATGCTGCCACCAAGGTGGAGATTAAGAAGAGACTGACAAGGAGATCATGAAGATCCTAAACTATTTCTACCCCCTATCCTTGTTTTATAAACAAAATACATTTACTTTACTAATTGAACCATGCCTGAAGTATAAAAATAATTGGCTTTAAAATTTTAAGGAAGAATTTTACCACAATGTCTTAAGCTTATCTACATTTACACTTTTATTGGGTCAAGTGAAGATATCTTTGGCAATCAGTATGGTATCTAAAGAACAGAGCACTCATGGGGTAGGATGCCTCAGTTGCTAATATCGCTTTGGGGGAGGTTTGACAAGGATTTCGTTGTTTCTTGTTCCAGAGGCCAACGCACCAGAATTATCCATCAAAGTGAGACAAGATTACTGCCAGCAGGGTGATGAGCAGTACTGACAAGCATTTGATGCTACAGTGGGTAGCATCAGAAAAAGAGTTACATATAGAGTATTACTTTGCCCCTTCAGAAGATAACCTGGTGTCTAATCTGTGATAAACAGAACCACATAACAGAACTTGGCCACCCATGTTAAGCAAGAAAAGGCAGAGGGTCTGACTATGGTACTCACTACAGGGTGACACCATAAAACCAAGTCAAAAAGCGTGAGATTTCTCAAGAACAGATTGAAATTGAGGATATGGAGGCCTATCCCAGTAAAAATTCCCCTGAACTCCTAAGAGAGAGGATAAACATCTGTTCAAGGCTCCAAAAATTGAAATTTACTTATTTAAATTATGACCCAACTTCATTGTGTCAACGTGACTGCTATAAGAGCCCGCACTGCTGCCACGCCTATTGTGAGTAAAACTTTGGATATAAAGAACATTGAAACTAACATTAAATATATTGAGAACAGACTATTATTCTTTAAAAATGAAAATGGAATACTACTTTCACCTTAAAAGAATATGGGGATTGTTTAAAGCATCCTGATTCAATTCTGTACACCTTTGATCAGAGTCTGGATGAGTTGAAGGCTCAACTACAGGCCAGATAGCAACCAGAACAAATCTTAAAAGGCTACTAATAAAGAAACACCAATCCTGGCTACTAAATTGACTGCCACGTCAATGTGCATGGTGCACACCAACTATCAAAGAAGACAAAAACTTCAAGCTCAACCAAGACAATGTACAAACCTGGTGAGAGATCCATTGCAGGTCTCTTGCAAAATGTAAAAACAGTATTGATGGCAATAGTAATTTCTAGAAGGCTCATCACATACAAGGCTACATGAGTTTCAAACCTCAAATTGTTTAGTTAAGCCTATGCCCTGGCTTAACCTAGTCTGAATTGAAGAAAATTTTCTGTCAGAGCTCAAAAGTGATAAAGACATCCAGAATATGAAGCAATGCCTCCTGTTTATGAAGATAAGAAAGAACAAGTCTAATGAAAACTATGCCAATGTCTCATCTTAAGGCTCAACAACTATGGATAACAAAAGCCTTATATCTACTGAATGCAAAAACAGTGCTAATGAGTTCTTTAGAGATGCTTTTTGCATTAAAGATGCAAATGACCTTAGAAATCAAGGATGCGATGTAACCAAAGGTCATCAGGGAGGACTTACTTGTTGTTTAAGGAATTATAAGATAAGGTATGAGGCATCAGGACAACCCTTTGGAGAACAAATAAGGCTGCGTATTCCACTCATGATAAGAATGAGAAGCTCAGAGATAAGACTAAAAACCCAGTATAAAGACAGCCTTGAAAGGTTCTACCTGCAACAAATGGCATAAACGTGTACATTTTTTATGCTCTTGTCCAATTAATGACACTGAGAAATATGATGCACCCCCTAAGAAAATATACCAATGAAGTAAACTAAGTTAATATACAAACCAAAGGAGAATATGATATTGAAGAGAAAGATGTAGTTAATTCAGAATACTATGAGCTAGAGGCACCTAGTGTTGTGGCTTTACCTGATCAATTACAAGTGAATGGAGTTGATAGGATTAAATCAAACAATATCTACTTGGCACAGGACACCCTAAACTACCAGGATCAATAACAATGTTGAAGAAGGAGAGAAGCTTATATGTTAACTTCAAGATAGTAGATTAGATACTGAGGATACCACTAAGACCACATTTAAGACAGAAGCTTTGAAGCAATTTAAAGATTCAACAAAATGATGTTTTAAACAATTGAGAGCCCGCTGAGTAAGAGTTTTATAAAGATTAAAGTGATCAACAAAAGAGTTAATGTCCTGGCTTTGATGGATACATTAGCATCTGTCTACATCTTATTTTTCAAGTTGATAAGAAATGAAGTTCATGCCAGATATGGACCACAATGTCAAGTATCAGACATCTGGATCCGATGTCACACAAGCCTTAGAAGTATATTCAGCATTGTCATTACATTTCTTAAGAATGGTTTTAGCACCAGCAGTAATTCTGGACAACGACCACTACGACTTTCTGATTGGCACCCAGTTTTTACTTGAGCTTAGTGCTAAGGTTGACTTCACTAATAGTACCATGAGTATACTTAGCTACCAAATGCAACTGGTGTTTAAGTATGAAGATAATAAGCCATGCAAGCAGATGAAATGTTTGGTGACAACTGACAAGTTGGTCAATCCAATTCATTACAACCTTAGGGATAAGGGTGTCAAGCAACTAACTGCCATGGTAAACATAGAAGGCCTACCAATGAGCTCTAGCTAGGCAATCTAAATCAGAATTGGTGAACAATGACGGATGTTACTCTTAATCTATGTGAAGTACCTCCAAACTTAATATTTACAATATACATTAGCAATAAGATAAGTGAGCTGTAACCAAAAGTTCTTCCTGTTTTCTTTGATATCAACTACACTGGAGAACTGTTTTTCATTAGGGACATCATAAAGCAGCCTTTTAAACGTAGAGAAAGTACATGATGTCATCCAATACAGATTGACAAGATGTGACGCCATCAAGTCAGTGCATGCTGTTTGAGACTTTAAAGAGCTAGGATTTATGGATGTTAAAGAAAAGGAGCAGAAGGAATTTGACAGGCCTCAGGATAAGTTCAAAGACAACTTCAGCACAGGACCAAATGACTATGAACTATACAAAGAAGTAATCCATATTATGAACACCATATCTGCCATCTCTTTCAATTCAAAGTTGTTTTGCCGTTCAAAATCCAAAGATGAAATTATTGCCAAGGAGTATATCTGCTATCTGTATACGGATTAATCAGACCTTTAAAGAGCCTGTGGGCTTCACCGCTGCTACTAGTGCACAAGAAGGACGGAACATACCATGTGTTTATGAACTGCCACCTGTTAAATGAAGTTACAAAGAAAGATCAGTACCTTCTCCCTTAAATAGACTGTGCTTTGAAGCGCTTGAGAGGATCAAGTATTTCTCTAAATTTGATTATGCCAGTGGGTACTTGTAGATGGAGCTCTCACTTGAAGATCAGGATAAGTGCGCCCTTAATCAGCAGTTGAAGATAGTTTGAGCCAATAAGGGTTCCGCAAAGGCTGTTCAATGCCCATGCAACCTTCCAAAGAGTGATATACTAAATCTTTGGAGATCTCAAGCTATCAAGTGTGCTCATTTACCTGGAAGATATCACAGTGGTTAGTCACACTTTCCAAGAGCACCTCCAATACTTACAAGAAGAGTCTACCTGACTATGAGAGTTTAATATATAGCTGAAATAAAGCAAGTGAACTTTACTAAAGAGAAAAACTGGAGTTCATAGGACATTAGATAAGCCCCAAAGGAATCAATCCTAAGGTAAGGAAGACCAAAGCTATATTAGCTATGGAACTTCTCTAAGTACTTGAGACATTTAAGTATTCCTTGGGATGGTGGGATACTATTGGCAATTCATCCCCCATTTTGCGGACTTAAATGTGCCGCTCACCAGTCTTTTAACCAAAAAGAAAAAAATTTTAATGCCTAAGCAAAAGTAGGCCTTAGAAGTGATGAAAGTTAGATTGGTAGAGGCTCTAATCCTAGTCTACTTGGACTTCACCAAGATGTGTAAGCTGTATACTGACACAAGTAACATTGGCTCAGAGCGATACTCATCCAATTGGATGAAGAAGGCTAGACAACCCTATTTAGTACTACTCCAAGGTATATACTTGAGATGAAAAGAACTATACTATGAAGGAGTGTTTGTAACTGGCGGTGAGAAGAGAAGTGAAGCACTTTTGACCTACTTGTATGGAATAAACTTCAAATTATGACAGATCATGCATTGATCCGCTGGTTGTGAATCATGAATGATCTAGATGGAAGCCATGCCTGATGGGCAGTACAAATCCAAGAGTATAAATTTGAGATTATTCACAGAGAAGACAGCAAGCATCTCAACGTCATTAGACCGTCTCAATCACCTGTTGTAAAAATTTACTTAAGGGTTATTATCAGTTTACAACCCTAGTAACCTTTTTACTGCACAGGTTCAGTTTCCTCATGCACTTTGTCGCGTTTTATAGTAGATTATCATCTGATAATAGTATGATGACTACTATCCATAGGTGGATAAGAATTCTTTTATTTTGGCCCAACGTTCAGCCAGTATTCCTGATTAAATACTTGTGATGTCATACTCATAGGGATTCGTTCCCTTGTTCTGTCCAACCCAATCTTCACTGAGATACCCTGGTGACAGTCTCTTTGGTCAAACAAACAGTTGGCAGCTATCCCCAATTGTGTCTCCTTCTTCTCTATATCCACGCTCAGATCTTTACTCTTTTCTATAAGAGTCTTCAAATTATTGCACACAGAAATAATATCCTTGAGAAAGAATAGCACAATGGAAGCTGATGATAGTTTACTCTTTAAACTATATCCCAAAAGAATAACTTAAAACTATATAACGCAGTTCTTATAATTACTCCTCTTTTTCCTCTTTCTCCTTTTTTTATTATAGTGAATCCAAGGGAATTTATAGTGGGGATTCGGTCATCTAACCCTCAGTTGACACCTCTTCTATGAAATGGCAGCTGTTGCCATTGAATCACCCATCCTCGTCTCAGCAGCAATGGTCTTCCCCATCCTGGCTAGGATTCTGTCATTGGACATACACGAGACCTAAAATGGAAAGAGTTGGAAAACGTGTTCCTAACGTTTTTCTCTCAATACAAGTGAACCAACCATATTTGGTTAGCGACCTGCTTAGATAATGGGACTTATTACCATTAAGGCATGTCACGCACAAACCAATTGATTTGCTAGTTGCAGGCGGCATCACTCTCCTCACAACTTGCTATTCATTCCCAATCAGTCAATGATGAAACCTGACCAATCCCAATTGATACACCTGATAGTTAGTCATTATCAGATGCTCCTATTTTGTCAGCAACTCCGCCTGATGAGATCTTAAGTATTCTTCTGGATTAATCCCTGATGGATATGATCAGGCGAATATCCCAAAATCCCCTAAGTGTAGTTACTCCAAAACTCAGGCCAACTGATTACCAATTTACTTCGCCTTAGGGAATTTTCACCTAGCAATTCCTGGTAATCTAGCAGGCTGAGAATATGGGCAAAAATCCCAACACATCCCCCTCTTGCCTAGATTTTCGTGAGAAAAGGACCAGGGCATGAGAACACCGCTTCAGACACTTGATTGAATACTTCATTGGTTCAAGTGGAGTACACTTGTCAATACTCAACGCTGCTCGGGATGACCTTTGGCATATGGCGCTCTTCCTCTTCCTCCTCGCTACCACCGTCTCAGAGCGCAGTCCCCACAATCTACTGTCATGTCGGGCTGATTGATTTACTCATGACAATATTAGTCCTTGGATCCAGTTTCCCCCCACCAGGGTATATGACCCACTGTCATATTCAGGATTCTTGGTCCAGCGTCCTTGATTTCCTGATTTTCTCCTCATTCTAGACAGGAGACTCTTGCCATCAATGTTCATTTTTCAGCTCAATTAAGAATACTTATTTTTATTCACCCTTTTTATTTCTTTCATAACCTCTTGGCTCAAGTCATTCCTAATTTTTCTCTTGGAGAGCTTATCCCATTAATTTTGAGATTAATTTCTCCAAAATTGGAGCTTAATGGATTGTAGAGTGCATAATGTCAACTTCCATATAAGTCTGACATCCCCCTCTCATACAGCTCATATGTCAAATTCTGAGTTGTGATACCAGCAGCTTCTGAATAGTTTGTCTGATCAAGATCTCTGTCTCTTCCAGCAGATGAGTCAGGATGCTCAGTGGAGCCTCTTCTATGGTCCTTCCAGGACATATACGCCTAGTCTGGTGCCAGCAGCTAGTACTTCCATAAAATTACCAGAAACAGTAACTAATCCCTCTGAAACCAGGCTTGTGATCATTTTGAACAACTCTCAGCCAATTCTTCCTCTGCTGTCAATTCCAAAGTTGGACTTCAAAACTCTCCTGGATTTGGCTCCTTTTGCTGATTCACCAACCATCGTCATAGATGCTCTGAAGACTATGCCATTTTCTCTTGATTGCTCAATTCTTGCCAGGTCAGACCTGCTTCCTGAGTTCCTCTTCTGACTTGGACAATATTACAAACCCGCTGTTCTGGCTACCAAGCCTACCATTGATAACAGTATTCACTTTGAGCTCCCCTACTCTGAACTCCAGGCCCAAGTCACTGAGGCTTTGTCCCTAGTGCTGAATCCCTCTGTTCTTGATAACATACTGGATTGGGATACCACCACTTATGCTCTTCGCTTTGCCGGCCAAGTTCTTCAAAGTTGGTCCATGAAGCTTTCAGCCTCGCCTAGGTTCCATTATGTCAGGCAGACAGCATTTAAGAATTAGACCAGCCTGCCATCCTAGGTGCCAGAGCACCCAAACGGCAAACCAGTATACCAAAGGCACTGCTGCTGGTATGACGGATATGGAACTGGAATTTTCCCAAAAACTGCTGGTGAGCCAGAATCTCATACAGGCACATATTAAAATACCAGATGAGTTTGGCCATTAACCCCAAGGGGAGTGTGAGGGTTGGCAGAAAAGTTGGTCTATTTTTTTACATAAAAACTAATTTTTAGGAAAGGTTTTTAATGGGAAATTTAAGAAAGAAGAATCAACCAACAATTTTCTCAGTGCAATGTGACTGATTAAATAGTGGTCAATTGGAGAGGAAACAAGCTGGGATTGGGTTCCTCAAATTCGACCTAACCAGAGAATTATTTGGAAATGGGGACAGATAAGTTCACTGGGATCTGACATCAAAGAATCTGGTGGCATGCTGAGTCGCTGTTGGTTCAATCTCAAATGCACAAACAGAGAATTGACTGTGTTTCCAGTGGTTAGCGTGACAGCATCTAGCCTGACAAGCAACAGGAATCCCCCAAGGCCACCCCACATAGGGGCAGTCCCATTTGGTTGGGAACGGGTTTGGGATGCACAACCCACCCATGCCCAGTCGCTGGGCCATTTGTTTGGTTAAAAACGTTTCATCAGCCACAACACCTGATTGGCTGGGAGGGAGCTTCGAACTATTGTCAATGGTGTTTGATGCTGCTACCTGCACATTGGGGATCATACCTGATAATTTTGGAAGGGGGTTACTTTTAAATGATTGAGGTATTGGCCAAATTAAAATCATTGGCAATTCTTGCCAATAAGTCAATCTTCATTCCTTTTTGACTATGTGGATCCCAATCATTGGGCTCGTTTCCACTCATTTTTGGACTGATCGACTTCATTTTGGCAAATTTGGTGCAAATTTCCCCAATCAGGCATATAAGTTTGAGAGAGGAGAATGTGGGCACCGGGGAGGGACCCAAAGAGGGAGGGCTGTTACCCAGCGTTTGTCTACCACGTGGGTGAGATCGCCCTGGGTGATGAGGGGTACTGCCACCCTCTTCAGAGACTTTTTGTTTGGGAACAGGAAGAGGGCCCAGTTGACACACAGGGGACGTTCCCCTGGACTTACATTACCCTTCCCCTTTTCCAAAGGGAAGGCACTGCCATTGGGAAACTGCACAAGGGCCACATTCTTGTGCGCCTTAGGAAGCTTGATTGCCATTACCGTAGCGACCTTCTGGGGGGACAGGGGCTTTAGGGTGGGATTTGTGAAATGCCTCGACCAGCTTATGAAGTTAGTGCTATCGTGAGCCTTAACCCAACTTTTCTTGTAAGCTGGATACCATTTCCAGGCCACAAGATACTGGACTGACCGCCAGGTTTGTGGGATGCTAAGATGTTTTCACCTTGGCTTCTTCTGCATTCTCGATCACAATAGGTTTAGATTTTCAGGAACAATCCCTTTTAACGAAGACAACAGAGACACGTGGAAGATGGGGTGCTGTTTCCAATGAGCTGTCAATTTCAATCGAAAAGTACCATTTCCCAAGTCTTCCTCCACCTGGTGGGGACCCAAACATTTGCTTGAAAACATCTGGGAAGGTGCCAGAATCTGCAGGTGGTGAGAGTCCAACATAACGTGAGAGCCCACCACGATATCATGACCAGGAAGCTGTTTGTGATCCACAAACCGTTTATAATCATCTCTAGCCTTTGTGAGGTGCTCCCATACTAAGGACTGGGTAGACCAGATATGCTCAACATGATCTGCGGCAGCAGGAACCTCTGGGCACATACAAGGACTGACTGAAAAAAGGGATTATAACCTAACGTTGATACATAGAGAGAAGACCCTGTTGAGGCGTGAGTACCGTTGTTATAGGCGAATTGGGTGAGAGGGAGGTCATCAGCCCAAGTATCCTGGGTGGCTGAAGCATAACAATACAGACACTGTTCCAAAATTTGGTTAAACTGCTTGGTTTGTCCATTGGACTGGGGGTAGTAAGTGGTGGAATGACAGTGTAACTCCTGGGGAACGTCCCCTGGCTGTTGATTGGGCCATCTTCCTGTTCCCGAGTAAGAAGACACTGAAGAGGATGGCGGTACCTCTCATTACTCAGGGTGATCTCGCTCACAAATAGATGAGCGATGGGTAACAGCTCTTCCACTTCAGATCTCACCCCCAGTACCCACACTCACCTCGGCAGAACTGTTATGGGGAATAATAAAATCTGCACCTAGATTGTCAAATTGAAATTGGTTGGATCTAATTCAAGTGGCAATCTGGACAATGCCTGAATCTTAAAAGGTTGGAAAGGCATGAAGGCTGAGGTATCAGCCAGAACGCCTGATGGTTCCAATTCAATCAATATGCCAATTGAACAAAGCACCTTCCTATCAAAGTTGTCAGGGATCATCCTTGATGATCAGGCTATAGCATTGGGTGCCATCGATGAGGGTTCAAAGCCCCTGTTGGCAATTTGGGCATTGCGGCCAATGTGATGCCACTGACCAAATGAACTGTCCTGCAACTGAGCATGGGCAGTTTGGGCTCCAAACCCGTTCCCAACCAAATGGACCCACCCCTATGTGGGGTGGCCTTGAGGGATTTCTGTTGCTCATTGGGCCAAATGCTGTCATGCCAACTGATGGAAATGTAGCTAAGCCTCAGTTCAGATGTTCAAGGTCAAACTGATAGCGACTTGGCCCACCACCGAGTTTTGTGATGTCAGTTCCCAAGGAACAAACCCACCCATTCCCAAACAATTTACCGGTTAGGTCATAATTGAGGGTCCTGATCCCAGCTTGTCACTACCTCAATTGACCACTATTAATCAGTTGCATAGCACTGAGAAAATTGTTGTTCAATTTTCTTTCTTTTTTCAATAAAATTTTTTCTAAAAACCCAAACAATTTTTTATTTGTACTACTCCTTCTGACCTCATCCCAGATGGCGTTTCCCTGGTGGCCTGTCAGTCCATATACCGGATGGGTTCTACTAGTACTCTTGGTCACTATGGCCCCCTCCATCATCAATTGGATTCAGCGAGTCCAATATTTTTGGCTTTACAACCCCATTATTGCAAACTTCTAGTACCAGTACATGGGCATCTTGTGGCCTTACGTCCACCAATTGCAAGAAAGAATCCATCTCATTACTACCCCGGTTGAAATGACCTCATATGCTGTAGAACTCATCGAAACTATCTCTGTGATCCCACCCCCTGCAGCAAGGCCCCCTGGGTCAGGAGTGGGCTCACTGTGGTTCATAGTTGAGATCATGCTCACTATTGTGCTGCATCAACGGTTCATCATTTCCCAATGTCCAGCTCCATATCAAATCGTTCAGTCAGCAATGCCTCTGGCATTCTGGCTTGCTTTTAAGGTGCTTAAGCATCCCAATTTGCAGGCTGGTCTAAACTTCTTCTGCTGTTTCCATGACATAATTGACCAACCATTTTTTCCTAGCCACTTCCGCCTTGTTCTTTGAATTGGGCGCTGTAGTGGTTACCCTTTACCAAATAAATGTGCAATCAGTAGTTTGCTGTTTGTTTTTTTTGGTCAATTTTTCAACTTTGGGAGAAGTATCCGCTCTACCTTAGAAATCTTCTTCAATCTACCCAAGCTGCACAGATTGCATCTCCTCCTCCTTCCACTAGCCCGGAGGGGAAGTTCAAGTGTCCCCTCCCAGGAGATCGCCAATCAAGTTCTCAACACGCTCACCAAAGTGCAAATGCATACAGCAATTGCGCTTAATAACGCTTCCACGTTATCCCATGCCCAACAAGGGCTCGCATTGTTAGACGCTGTGGATGGGGATGCCCATTTTGGGTGAGAGGTCATTTTTCTCTCTTCCTCACAAGCAGGAGACTCCACTCCACTGATGTCTGTCATGTTTGCCGCCCTGAAACCCCCTGTGTCCCAATCAGACCACCTATTCAGACTGGTCTATGCCATGGCCAAAGCCCCTAGCTTGGTTTCTTTGATTTCTATCTTTCGTGAACTGGCCCCCGCGTCAGGTCTATCTATTGATATGCTTCAGGCAGTCTTTAAGTTGGGCTTGGATTCAGGTTTCACTCATCACGAGGTCTGGTCCACCGTCCAAGGATCAGTAGATCAAATATGTGCCACCGCAACCGCCATCAACGCCTTACTCCATCATGTTACCCATTATCAGAAGGCGAATTTCTTGATAGGATTACCCAAAGTAGACGCAGATGAAGCGCCTTTCTCCAAATTAGTGGTAGATCTGGGTACCAATCTTGCCATAACCCCTGAGTCTGAGTTTGCAGGTATGGAGTTAACTATTAATGATTCTGTTCAAGACCAGATGGAAGAAGTTGTTTCCCCCACCCTTGTACTTCCAATTTTCATTCCACTGAAGGACCCCAACCTTACTCCCGATATGCCTGTTATTTCTTCAGTCACAGATGAGTTAGTCAAATCTTCCAATGAACAAAACTTAACTTATTTTATATTGCCTATGAAGATCAGTGTTGGCTCGCATCTTGTCTCCTTCAAAGCTCTGGTGGATACCAGAGCTGCGGGGAACTTCATGAGTGTTAATTTGGTGCAACAATTAAAACTGGAAATGGATGCGGGCTCCTCAGTGATGGTGGCCTCATCTGCTTATCAGCTCTCATATGTAAATCACCAACTGGTACCCTTTTCAATCCACCATTTCAGCTTCTGAAATTGCTTTTTGGCTATGCCAAACTTGGTGTTTCTGGTGATCTTAGGTGTGGGGTGGTGGCGCTGACAACATGTGAAGATTCATTTAGAGTCCAACACGTTGTCATTTACTAATGATCATTCAAAGGGAGAATTCCCTCTGATCAACACCCTCAAGAGGATACAAGGAACCAGCTCTATCATTACCTTGGTCACTTCTGTGGGCATCCTGGCTGATTTCCCCAAAAGCTTAATGCGCTATCAGAGAATCTTCGACATGAAAAGGGTGGATCGCCTGCCTAAGCACACTAGGTTTAATTGTGGGTTTCAAACAACCGTGGAGTTGGTGAACATCTACTGTCCGTTGTATCCCAATACAGCGGAGGAAGAAGTTGCACTCAATACCTGGTTGGATGATATGTTGAAAAAAGGTTGGTTGTTCATGGAAACCTCACCCATCGCCTCCCCCATTATCTTCGCCAAAAAAGTGGATGGTTCTCTCCGTCCCTGCATGGATTATGGTAATTTGATTGAAATAACAGTTTCTGATCCCTACCCATTGCCTCTGGAGCAGACAATCAGCCAGGCAATCGCCAAATCCCGTGTGTTCTCTAAACTATATTTGGTGAACGCCTTCAACAAAATTTGGGTAATGGAAGGGGTAGGAATGGTTAACCACAATCTGGATGAAGTGAGGTATTTTTCAATTTTGTGTAATGCCCTTCAGGCTGAAGAATGCTCCCGCTACATTTCAACGGATGATTGACAATGTAATAGGTGACCTCCAGTTCACTTGTGCAATTGCATACATTGATGATATCCTGGTTCACTCCACAACTCCCTAACAACATGCTACTGACTTGGAAGCGGTGGTGGTCGCCTTGCATAAGGCAGGTTTGTTCCTCAAATCTTCCAAGTGTGAGTTCTATAAGGAGGAGGTTACTTTCCTTGGGAACCTGGTTCTCAAAGACAGCTATGCAATCCCTCCCAAAAAGTTAGATGCGATCCAAGAATGGCCAACTCTGACTACATAGAAACAACTTCAGAGTTTCCTGGGAACTATCATTTTACTAAAAAGTTTTCCCCACCACTTTCCCAGTTGGCCGCACCTCTCCACCCCTTACTGGGAAAACGTACCATTTTGTTGGACGCCTGAATGCCAGCAGGCGTTAGAATTGATCAAGGAGGTGTTTGTGTCTCTGCCCATTTTGAAACATGCCAATACCACTGTTGAAAGTTGATATGACTGGATGATATGCTACCCATAACAGCGGATCACAGGGGAATTGAGATGAGTCTTGAGATTTATGAAAAGGGATACACGAATTATAATTAAGCAAATTGAGAACATTCAGAAAACTGAGAGGAATCACGCCGAGATTTGATATGAATGAGAGCAACTCAAATAAGATGAATAAGAAGATACCAAGCTGAGGATGCATATGGCTGGGGATTAAGGTATAAAGAGCCTGATGGAAGATTACAGGGGGGATAGTTGATTGCAAGGAAGAGAAGTGCAGAACAGTCTGTGAGATATCTAAAATAAAGGAAGAAATAAGGGGCAATAGCTCCATATATATTTTATTATAAGAATCGGCGATCCTCATATCATTTGATTAAGTTGCTCAGTGGTTATACCCTGTGCAAATACAACTCAGCGACAGCAGACCTAGACGCTTTAAAATTAGCACCCACCGAACCATATATTGTTGCATGTGATGCCTCATTGGTAGCAGTGGGAGCGGTGTTGCTTCAGGAGCACAATGGTCTTGAACATCCGGTTGCTTACTTTTCCCAGAAGTTCACAGCCATGGAGCAGTCTTGGGCCATTTATGACAAGGAATTAACAGCTGTTGCATGGGCATTAACTCATTGGCGGTATCTGTTGCAGGGTGCCCGCCATGAATTAATGGTATGCATGGATCACCAGGCCCTTTTGTATTTTCGCAAACCCCAAAAATTGGCGCATCAGCAGGCCCAAACCTATTGGGACCTGTGCAGTTTTAACTTTATATACAAATTCATTAAAGGTGCACTCAATGTGCTTCCAATTTCTCAAGCCACAGTACTGCCCACTGTCCCTCAAAACCAGAGGAAGTGGATCTCATTACTGTGATTCCTGCCACTCAGATCCTGTCGATCATTCCCCCCATTATTTCCTCCATTGCTTTGGCTCCCGACGCCCCACTAGTAGTTCAGGTTTTAGCTGGCTAAATGGCCTGCCCTAAGGGCGTGGAGTTGGTTGAGCAGTTGGCTCACTCAAGTCACAAACACTCCTTATACTCCTTAGAAGAGGGACTCATTTACTTTTGCTCTCGCATTTGGGTTCCCCCTTCCTTCTGATTGGAGGTATTCTGCGCACATCATGATCCCCCCACGGTTGGACATCCTGGTAACAATAAATGCATCAATTTAATCAAGAGAACCTTTAATTGGGTGGGTCTGACAAAGGAGGTCCCGGCTTGGATCACCAATTGTGTTACTTGCACTAGGGCCAAGTCAGATAGCTCCATAAAAATGGCCTCCTGCACCCCTTACAGCAGGTGGAGGGCCCATGGACCTCGGTGTCCATAAATTTTATTGTTGAACTCCCCTGTTCTTTTGGGTTCACAGTGGTGATGGTAGTGGTGGATCATTTCATGAAATTTTCCCTTTTTATACCTTGAACTTCTGCAATTATGTCAGAAGAACTGCCCGCCTTTTCATATGCCATGTGTTTTTGATGTTCAGTCTTCCCCAGGAGATCATCAGTGACCAGGGTTCACAGTTTACCGCGCGGTTTTGAAGTGAACTCCTATCAATCCTAAAGATATCCTCCTGTCGATCCATGGTGTATCACCCTCAGTCTGACGGACAGACTGAATGGCTCAATCAAGTCCTCAAACAGTACCTGCGTTGCTATGCTGCAGCAGCGCAGGATACTTGGGCCGGTGACTTGCCCCTCACTCAATTCGCTTACAATAATAGGACCCACGCATCTACAGGATTTTCCCCTTATGAAGCAACGTTGGGTTATAATCCTTCATTTTCAGTTAGTCCATGCTTGTAACCTGAGGTTCAAGCTGCCGCGGACCATGCTGCCCATATCAGATCAACTCAAGCTTTAGTGCGGGAACACCTTACCAAAGCCATTGATGACTACAAGTGGTTTGCGGATTGTAAGCATCTTCCAGGTCATGATTTTATGGTGGGTTCCTACGTCATGCTTAATACCCATCCTTTAAGAATTCAAACCCCTTCCTGAAAATTTGCTAGTAAATGCTCAGGCCCCCATTTAGTGGAGGAGGTACTGGGGAATGGGGCGTTCCAACTGAAGCTCCCTGCACATTGGAAGCAGCACCCTGTTTTCCATGTTTCCCAGCTGTCACCCTTTAAGGGTGCAATTCCCATGGAACTGGAACTAATCATTGTTGATAATGAGGAAGAAGCTTAGGTAGAGGCTATCCTAGCATCCCAGAAGTCGCGACGTTCCATCCAATATATAGTGGCCTGGAAAGGGTATCCAGCCTATGAAAATAGTTGGGTCAAGGCGCGTGATTGTGCAAATTGCATGGACCTGGTCGAAGCATTCCATATATCCCACCCGGAGGCTCCCCCACCCCCCAGAAAGTCGTGACACTTTTGGCTATCAAATTACCCAAGGCACACAAGAATGTGACTCTGGTGCAGTTTCCTGGTGGGGGTGCCCTTCCTTTGGATTAGGAAAGGGTAATGTAAATCCCAGGGAACATCACCTGACTGTTGATCAGGCCATCTTCCCATTCCTGAGTAAGAAGACACTGATGAGGATGGCAGTACCTTTTGTTACTCAGGGCGATCTTGCTCACATAGTAGACAAGTGATGGGTAACAGCCCTTACACCTCAAATCCCACCCCCAGTACCCACACTCACCTCAACAGAACTGTTATGGGGAATTAGAAAAATATGCACCGAGATTGTCAAATTGAAAGTAGTCAGATCTAATTTGAGTGGCAATCTGGCCAATGCCCAAATCTCAAATGGCCGGAAAGGCATGAAGACTGAGGTATTGGCCGGAATGCCTGACAGTTCCAATTCAATCAATATGCTGATCAAACAAAGCACCTTCCTACCAAAGTCGTCAGGGATCATTCTTGACAATCAGGCTATAGCATTGGGCGCCATCGATGAGGGTTAAAAGCCCCCTGTTGGCAATTTGGGCATTGCAGCCAATGTGATATCACTGACTGAACAAATGGTCCAGAGACTGAGCGCAGGCGGGTTGGGCGTCCCAAACCCATTCCCAACCAAATGGACCCACCCCTATGTGGGGTGGCCTTGGGGGATTCCTGTCACTTGTCAGGCTAAACGCTGTCACGCCAACCATCAGAAATGTAGCTGAGCCTTGGTTTAGACATTCAAGGTTGAACCAACAGCGACTCAGCCCACCGCCAAATCTTGTGATGTCAGTTCCCAAGGAACAAACCACCCATTCCTGAACAATTCTCCAGTTAGGTCATAATTGAGGGTCCCGATCCCAGCTTATCACTACACCAATTGACCACTGATAATCAGTTGCATAGCACTGAGAAAATTGTTGGTCAAATTTCTTCCTTTTACTTCAATAAATTTTGCCAAAAACCCAAATAAATTATATTTGTACTACTCCTTCTGACCACATCCCTGATGGCGTTTCCCTGGTAGCCTGTCAGTACATATACCGGATGGATTCTACCAGTACTCTTGGTCACTATGGCCCCCTCCATCATTGATTGAATTCAGAGAGTCCAATATTTTTGGCTTTACAATCCTATTATTGTGAACTTCCGGTACCAGTACATGGGCATCTTGTGGTCTTACATCCACCAATTGCAAGAAAGAATCCATCTCCTTACTGCCCCAGTTGAAATGACCTCATATGATGAAGAACTCATCGAAACTATCTCTGTGATCCCACCCCCTGCAGCAAGGCCCCTGGGTCAGGAGTGTGCTCACTGTGGTTCGTAGTCAGGATCATGCTCACTATTGTGCTGCATCAACAGTTCATCATTTCCCAATGCCCAGCTCCATATAAAGTCATTCAATCAGTAATGCATCTGATATTCTGGATTGCTTTTTGGGTGCTTACGCATCCCAACTGGTAGGCTGGTCTAAACTTCTTCTGCCATTTCCATGACAGACAGGGGGTGATTTTAGGATGGGTAAAAGCTCATTCCAAAATCATGCTGTAAATTGGGGTCCACAGTCACTAATGATATCCTTTTGGAGGCCAAACATCAAGAGCACATGGCGTAAAAAGAGCTGAGTGGTCTCTTCAGATGTGATTTCAGAAGTACAGGGAATAAATAGGAAAAATTTGGTGAATTGATTGACCACCACCATTACTGCTGTAAACCCATTAAAACAGGGGAGTTCGACAATAAAATCCCCAGACACTGATGTCCATGGCCCTCTGCCTGTTGTAATGGGTGTAGGAGACCCTTCCTTCCTGAGCGGTCTGACTTTGCCTGAGCACAGGTGATGCAATTGATGATCTAAGCCGGAACTTCCTTAGTTAAGCCCACCCAGTTATAGGTATGCTTTATCAATTTGATGCATTTTTTGTTACCTGGATGGCCAATCATGTGAAGATCATGATGTGCATGAAATGCCTCAGCTCAGAAGAGAGGGGTAACCCAAATTCACAACCTAAAATAAATGAGCACCTCCACCAAGGAGTACATAGAGTGTTTATGATTTTGAAGGGCTATTTGCTCAAATAATTTCATTCCTTCTGGGCAGGTCATTTGGCTGGCTTTAACCTGAGTAACAAGCGGGGCGTTGGGGGCAAGGGCAGCATAAGAAATGATGGGGGGAACAATTGACAAAATTTTGGCAGCGGGAATCATGGTAACAAGATCCACTTCCTCCGAATCTGGGGGACAGTGGGTAGGACTGCAGTTGCAAAAATTGGGAAGTATGTTAAGTGCACCTTTTATGAATTTATATTTCAATTGAAGCTGCACAAGTCATGATAGGTACAAGCTTTCCAATGCGCCAGGTTTTTGGGGTTTACAGAAATACAAGAGAGCTTGGTGATCTTTACGAACAGTTAACTCATGCTGGGAACCCTGTAACAGGTACTTCCAATGAGTTAATGCCTATGCTGAAGCTGCTAACTCCTTGTCATAGATGGCCCAAGACTGCTCCATAGAGGTAAACTTTCAGGAAAAATAGGCGACTGGGTGCACCAAGCTGTCGTGCTCTTGGAGTAACACCGCTCTCACTGCTATTGAGGAGGCATCACACGCAACAATATACAGCTTGGCAGGATCCACTTGTTTTCAAAATGGGAGGGGATAGAAACACCTCTTTGATCTATTTGAACGCCTGTTGGCATTCAGGCATCCAGAGGAATTGCACATTCTTTCCTGTAAGGGGGGTGGAGTGGGGCAGCAAGCTGGGAAAGTGCTAAAGAATTTTTTTTTTTGAAAAATGATGGTTACCAAGAAACTTTGTAATTGTTTCTGGGTTGTCAGAGAGGGCCATTCTTGGATATCATCCAACTTATCAGGAGGAATCGCGTAGCCATCTTCAAGAATGAGGTTCCCATGAAAGGTAACTTTCTCCTTATAAAACTCGCATCTGGAAGGGTTGATGAACAAGCCTGCCTTATGCAAGGTGGCCACAACTGCTTCCAAGTCAATAGCATGTTGTTTGGGAGTCGAGGAGTGAACCAGAATGTCATCAATATATGCAACTGCACAAGTGAACCGGAGGTCACCCAGTACATTGTCAATCATATGTTGAAATGTAGCGGGGGCATTCTTCATCCCTAAGGGCATTACGCGGAAATGGAAAATGCCTCGCTTCATCCAGATTATGGTTAACCATTCCTACCCCTTCCATTACCCGAATTTTGTTGAAGGCGTTGATGAGATCCAGCTTGGAAAACACCCAAGATTTGGCGATTGCTTGGCTTACTGTCTGCTCTAAAGGCAGGGGTAGGGATCTGAAACCGTGACTTTATTTAAGTGTCCATAGTCCACGCAGGGGCGGAGGGAACCATTGGTTTTTTAGCAAAGACAATGGGAGACGCAATTGGCAATGTCTCCTTAAACAAATACCCTTTTTCAACATATCATCCAACCAAGTGTTGAGCGCAGCCTCCTCCTCTGCTGTGTGGGGATACAATGGGCAGCTTATATTCACCAAATCCACTGTCATATGAAATCCACAGTAAAATCTAGTGTGAGGAGGCAGACTATCCGCCTTTTTAGCATCAAAAATGATTTGATAGCACATTAAACCTTCTGGAAATTGGACGGTATGCCCGTAGGGGAGACAAGGGAAGTAAAAGAACTGTGACCTTAAGCTTTTTTAAGAGTTTCAATTAGGGGGAATCCACCCTCCAGTTGATCATTAACAAATGACAGCATGTTGGACTCCAGGTGGATCTTGACACGTTGCTGCCGCCACCATCTCACTCCTAAGATCACAGGAAACACCAAGTTGGGCATAGCAGAAAAGTGGTCGCAGAAGCTGAACTGGTGTATTGAAAATGTGACTGGTCAGTAAACCTGGTATGAGGTTTGGGAGGCTGACGATGCAACCATCACTGAAGGGCCTGCATCCAGGTCAAGTTCCAATTGCTGGGCCAGTTATGCACTCATAAAATTACCCATGGCTCCAGTGTCCACCAGGGCCTCAAATGAGACGTGATGGGACCCAACACTAATCTTTATGGGTAATAAGAAGTAAGCGAAGTTCTCTTTATTGGTAGTTGTGGATAAATCCAGTGATACTGAAGAGGTGGTAGTGGGGTCACAGGAAACCGCTAGGCTCTTATGGGGGGGGGGTAAACTCATTGTAAGTCAGGATATCAGATCCTACTGACATGACAAAGTAGCCACGGACACTATGGGGTGTGGGTTTGAAGCTTTGAGTGGAACTGGACTATTGTGGATAGGGAAGATCTTCTTCACAACCTGGTTCAGTTGAAAAGGAGGGGCCATTGCTGCGCCAATATTTACAAGAAAGGCGGAAGTGGTTAAATATAATGGTTGGTCAATTATGTCAGGCAAATAGCATGTAAGTATTAGACTGGCCTGCCAGCCTAGGTGCTAGAGCACCCAAACGGCAAACCAGAATGCAAAAGGCACTGCTGCTGGTATGACGGATATGGAACTGTAAAAAATTTTCCAAAAACTGCCGGTGAGTCAGAATCTCATACAGGCACAATAAAAAACCAGATGAGTATGGCCGTTAACCCCAAGGGGAGTGTGAGGGTTTGCAGAAAAGGCGATCTATTTTTTAACATAAAAAACTAAATTTTTGAGGAAGGTCTTTCATGGGAAATTTAAGAAAGAAGAATCAACCAACAATTTTCTCAGTGTAATGTGAATGATTAGTGGTCAATTGAAGAGGAAACAAGCTGGGATTGGGTTCCTCAAATTTGACCTAACCAGTGAATTATTTGGGAATGGGGACAGATAAGTTCACTGGGATCTGACATCAAAGAATTTGGTGGCAGGCTGAGTCACTGTCAGTTCAACCTCAAACGCCCAAACAGAGACTCAACTGCATTTCCAGTGGTTAGTGTGACAGCATCTAGATTAACGAGCATTTGGAATCACCTAAGGCCACCCCACATAGGGGCGGTCCCATTTGGCTGGGAACGGGTTTGGGATGCCCAACCTGCCCATGCCCAGTCGCTGGGCCATTTGTTTGGTTAAAAACGTTTCATCAGCCACAACACCTGATTGGCTGGGAGGGAGCTTCGAACTATTGTCAATGGTGTTTGATGCTGCTACCTGCACATTGGGGATCATACCTGATGATTTTGGAAGGGGGTTACTTTTAATGATTGAGGTATTGGCCAAATTAAAATCGTTGGCAATTCTTGTCAATAAGTCAATCTTCATTACTTTTTGACTATGTGGATCCCAATTATCGGGCTCATTTCCACTTGTTTTAAGACTGATTGAGTTCATTTTGGCAATTTCAGCGCAAATTTCCCCAATCAGGCATATGAGTTCAGGGGAGGAGAATGTGGTCACCGGGGGAGGGACCCAAAGAGGGAGGGCTGTTAGCCAGCATTCATTCACCACATGGGCGAGATCGCCCTGGGTGATGAGGGGTACCACCACCCTCTTCAGAGCCTTTTTGTTTGGAAATGGGAAGAGGGCCTAGTTGACAAACAGGGGACGTTCCCCTGGACTTACACACTGCTTGTTCAGCTTTAGCTTCTGAGAAGTCTATAGTTGTCACTTGCAGGATGCAATCTGCTCCCTGCATGACTATCTCCTCGCTGGTGCTTCCCATCAGTATCTTCCGCTGATAGTGTTGATAGGGGGCATAATTTGGCAACCCTCATCAAGAATCCCTAGTTTGCTACCAGCCCATATGTCTGGTGTTCTTGATGAAGCCTGTCGTCAGGCGCTTAAGACTAATCTTCTGGCTCTGGTACCATATCAGGATTACTCAGGGTTATTTGTCAATTTCCTCTTCTTATACTGTTGCTTTACTCCCCACTCTGGGGTTTCACAATTGGCTTCATCTGAAATCTCAATTTCCCTTCCCTAGTTGCTTTCTCGCAGGGCTCTGCCTCCGCTCAAAGAATGTGGTTTCATGTAGGTCTAGCCCTCGCTAGCATCCAATCTCACATCAATTTTGATGGGCTGTTCATTCCTACCACAATTCATCCTCCCTCCCCCAAGAGGTGACATAGGCAGAATCATCCCTGTATTGAGGACAATTAATAAAAATAAAAATAATAAAATTGTATTGGTTTTTTCTTTAGGTTGTTTATAATTTTTTTTCAATATCTTTTATCAATTTTTTTCTTTATTCTTCTTTTTTACCTATGGGATTTGACCTTGTTTTGGTTCAGCAGTCCATCTTTTTATTTTTTCCTAAACTGGGTCCTAGGTACTTAAACCTTCCAGGTTTCAATGGTTCAGAGGTCCTTTTTTGGACTTAACTATCTAGATTGGTTCAGAGGTCCTTTTTTCAGACTTAACCTAAACATCAGGACATGACCAACTTAATGGTTTATCAGTCCTTTGGGATTTTTTTTAATTTTTTTCATCGATCCATCACTTTAGATACTTAGCATGGTCTTGATTAACAACTCTTCCATCCAAGAGTTTTTTGATGGAGCAGGCATCAGTCACCATCTTGGTGATCACTTCAAATGGACCTGACCACAATGCATCTAGTTTGTTTCTTCTTCCAAAACCATACATATCACAATAGGCAACTCTTTCCCCTGTTTGATATTTGGCTAAGGCCAGTCAGTTCGTATTGTCCATCATTTTAGCTCATATCCTTTTCTTCAGCATTGTATCAAATGCTTGCAATTTCATATCAATCAGGATATTTGTCATTCAGTTCAGGTACTGTTCAGCACTCATCCCCAACATAGGTTCCACCACTGAATATAAAATTGGTGGCAATGCGGCCTTTCTTCCATATAACAATTCAAACGGCGTTTTTCCTGTCGTTATATGATGACTAATATTGTAGGCGAACATCACTGAACTCAGGTACATCCCCATGTGGAAGTTCTTCCTGTGACTAGGTTCCTCAGCGTCATGGCCAGCGTTCCATTCACCTATTCTACCAATCTGTTCATCTCTGGCTGGTAGGGTACTGACATGACTCCTCTGATCCCCATTATCTCATTCAATCTTGGGATCACATGGGATGTGAAGTTGGTCCCATTATTGCTAAGCAGGACCTGCGGACATCATTTTGGTATACTACATGATCCAGGATGAACCCTATGGTACTAGTAGCGTCTACTTTCATTAGGGCCTTCATCTTGACCCATCTTGTTAGATGGTTGATGGCAACTATAATGTACTTGACTCCCTTGTACTCATAATCAACTGTCCCATAACATTGATGGACACCATATGCCAAGCAAATCCATGGAGGACCAGTAAGTATCTGTCATATTCTTATGTAGCTTGTGCAACTGGCATTATACACAGCAAGCCAGATAGTCCGTGACATCATAGTTGATTGACTCCCAGTAGTACTGGCAAATATGGTCAGTCATTTTTCTCAGGCCTCCATGCCCAACAACCTTGTGAGATACTTGCACTATAGCTGATCTTTTTGATGGCTTTAGGAATAATAACTGCATCCCGTTGATCATCTTAAATACTTGTCCATCCATGGTCTCAGTGTTTTACATCACTTTATGAAGTGCACCTTGGATTTCTTGGAGCTAATCCCAGTTTTTCCATTGACCATTCTCTGGAATAGCTCATCCGCCTGCGGGTATACCATCTAGACCATTGGTAACCATGATAAGCCATCCACTTTCTGGTGAGAAGCCCCCACTCGTTGGACAATCTCATAATCATAAGCCTGGAGCTTAAGTGCCCATTGGGCCAGTCATCCTTCTAACTCTCTTAAATTGTGCAGCCAACGCAGCAAAGAGTGGTCCATTACCACCTTAAAGTGTGTTCCATAGATGTACACCAAAAGCTGCTTGCATGCATAAATGACTGCAAGGCATTACCGCTCAGTCACAGTGTAGTCCCTCTCAGTGGCTGAGAGTGTCCGGCTCACATATGCCACCAGATGTTCATACCCACGTCCATCTACTTAGCTTAGTATGGCGCCAATCGCCATCAACAAAGCATCAGTTTGAATAATAAACTCCTAATCAAAATTTGGATATTTCAGAATTGGCATATCTACTAAATACTTGCGTAGCTCATCGAAGGAATCCTGGGCCTCTTCATTCTATATGAATCCTTCTTTTGGATCCTTCAATAAATGGAATAATGGCTCAGGTATTCAGGTGAAGTCCTAAATAAATCTTCTATAATATCTGACCATCCCAAGGAACACTTGGAGGTCTCAGACACTCTTTGGTACAGCATCCGTTCTATGGCTTCTATCTTCTGGGTTTGGGCTGCAATCCACTGTAGCTGATTACAAATACCAGATATTCCAACTCTTTCTTAAAGAAGTGGCACTTCCTTGGCTTGATCTTCAGGTTAGCCATGGACAGTCTCTTAAATACTTCTTCCAAGTGGTGTAGGTGATCAGTAAACATCCTACTGAACATGTTTATATTGTCCAGATATACCAGGACACATGACAACTTTAAGTCACTTAATATCACATCCATAACCCTCTGAAACGTTGCAGGCGCATTACATAGACCCTGAGGCATCCTCGTCTTTTGGTATAGCCCCTACAAGGTAATAATTGTGCATTTTTCCTGGTTTTCTTAATGACAAAACAATCTGCCAATATCCCAAGATCAGATCCATCGTGGAGAAATACTTCGCTGCTCCCAAATGATCTAGAGTATTGTCAATCCTCAGTAGGGGATACAAATAATTCTTTGTAATTTTGTTCAGCTTTTGGTAGTCAATCACCACCCAGTTGGATCCATCCTTTTTCTTCACGATCAGAATTTGACTCGCCCAGGGACTTGACAACGGAACTAGAAGCCCATGCTTCACTAGTTTGCTGATTTCATCCTCCACTACCGCTTTGGCAGCTTTCAATTATTGATCCAGTCTCATCCTGATCAGCAAATTTTCCACGGTGTTGACCTTGTGGATCATGTCTCATGCACATCCTAAATTGTGGTCATCCTGAGTGAACACTTCCCGATACTTTTCAAATAGTTTGAGCACCTCCTCTTGCTGGCCTTCTGAAAGATCAGCGAGCTGCTCTTGATCAACCAATAGGTTAATACTTTCAGTTACCCCAGCTGGTAATCCCATCTTTTCAAGAGTCCCAAAATCGTGGAATCTCCTCAATACAGCCATCAGGATTTCTCATCATTTCTTAAGTCCAAAACTCATAAGCCATAAAAATCGATATTTTATATTTTTTTGTATTTTTCTTTTGCAATGGGACTAGCAACCTACAAAAAGGTTCAGAGGTCCTTCTTTTCCCCTTCATCCAAACTGAGTCCTAGGTACCAAAACCTACCAGGTATCATGGTACTAATCTTATCCTCTTAAGATTTAACCAACTATTTGGTTCAGTGGTCCTCTTATAGGACGTGACCAAAATCTCAGGACATACCCATCTAATGATTCAGAGGTTCGCTGGGAACAATGCAACTATTTTATCATAAGCTCAATACTACTGATTAGTATTGACCTTTCTCCATATACAACCAGAAGCACTGTTTCTTCACGTATAGTCTACATTTGCCGACTTTTGGGAATTCTCTTAAATTAAGCTATTAATCCTGACTGGAAATTCGTCCAACAAGCCCTAATTTCATCTCTTAATTTAGCAACTGATGCTTTGGATCCTTGTATCCCATTAGCTAATAGTTTTGTCTGATTGTCTGGATCATTTTTCTCCTGAAACAAATTTTCAGCCTTCATGGCCATCTTTAATTACACAGGTCGTTCTGGCCTCATTAGCTTCATTCAATTTCTCCTGAATTGATGAACTCGTCTCCAGTAACTTCTAATCAGTTCTTGAGTGTTATTGATATAAATGATTTCTCCACTATTTTGGATTAATCATTTCCTGTTTTGCCTTCATACCTTCATTGGTATAGCAATCCTAATCTCCAGATTGATTGCTTCTTGTTTCGTCTAATGCCTCATCTAAACACTCTCTCCTCAGGACTATTTAAAGCGGACCCAATTTCAACCTGAGTTGGCCCTGCTGTTACTCTTCATCTCAAGTAGATGTCTGGTGAGACAGGTTCCTTGCAGCTCTAGATAGTTCCATATCTAAGCTGCAAGTCCTTTTTTCTGGACTTGAGTATCTTCCATTTGCTTCACTTGGAGCTCCACTTCTGAGCTGGGTGAATGCCACTGAACGTGATCATCTTCACGTTCTATCTTCTTTGCTTTCATCAGTAACTTATTTACAAAATTGGAAACATCTTCATAGGACATCATGTTCTAAATTCTTTAACTCAACTACCCCTGTAGTGAGCACCAACTTGTAATAATTTACTTAAGGGTTATTATTGGTTTACAACTCTAGTAAACTTTTACTGAACAGGTTCAGTTTCCTCGTGCACTTCGTCATGTTGTATAGTAGATTATTGTTTGATAATAGTATGACGACTATTATCCAGAGTTGAGTATGAATTCTTTTATTTTGGCCCAACGCTTGGCCAGTATTCCCGATTAAATACTTGTGATGTCATACTCATAGGGATTCATTCTCTTGTTCTGTCCAAACCAATCTTCACTACAATACCCTGGTGACAGTATCTTTAGTCCAACGCACATTCTGCATCTATCCCTGATTGTGTCACGTTCTTCTCTATATCCCCGCTTGGATCTTTAGTCTTTTCACTAAGAGTCATCCAATTATTGCACACAGCAATTGTATCCTTGAGAAAGAATAGCACAATGGAAACTGATGATAGTTTACTCTTTAAACTTTATACCAAATGAATAACTTAGAACTATATAACTCATTTCTTGTAATTATTCCCCTTTTTCATTTTTCTCCTTTTTTTATTATAGTGAATCCAAGGGAATTTATAGTAGGGATTCTGTCATCTAACCCTTGGTTGACACCTCTTCGATGAAATGGCAGCTGTTGCCATTGAATCACCCATCCTCGTCTCAGCAGCAATGGTCTTCTACATCATGGCTAGGTTTCCGTCATTGTACATCATTGAGACCTAAAACGGAAAGAGTTTTAAAATGTGTCCCTATCGTTTTCCTCTTGATCCAAGTGAACCAACCATAATTGGCTAGCGACCTATTTAGGTAATGGGACTTATTAATCATTAAGGCAGGTCACTCACCAACTGATCGATTTGCTGGTTGCAGGTGGCATCACTCACCTCGCAACTTGCTATTCATTCCCAATCAGTAGGTGATGAAACCTGACTGATCCTATCAGTACACCTGATAGTTAATCACTATCAAATGCCCCTATTTCATCGGCAACTCTTCCCAATGAGATCTTAAGTATTCGTCCATATTGATCCCCCAATGGATATGACCAGGCGAATATCCTAAAATCCCTTGAATGTAGTTAATCCAAAACTCAGGCCAAGCGATTTCCAATTCACTTCGCTTTAAGGAATTTTCCCCTAGAAATTTCTGATAATCTAACTGGCTGAGAATATGGGCAAAAATCACAACACCTGTTTTCCATCTTAAAGCACATGATAAGGATTGCCTGTATGAAATGATTAGACTAGCAGAGGAGAAGTGGAAGAACAAGGCCGATGAAGGGAAGACTTTACCAAGAAGATGTTCCAAGGATACTTTGTGTAATGTTGGAACCTTCAGAAGAAAGTCAAGAACAAGTGGTACCCATATAACCTAGTGATCAAATAGAACTTGTGATGAAAGTTCACAAGCATGTTGACCATGGACGATTCTATAAGGATTTAGCATACTGAATAACCAGTTTTATTGAAGACATTGTCAGAGAAAGCACACTAATCCCTGGAACTCTGTGAACCCTGTGCGAGCTTCAGATTCCTAAAAAAGCACTTTGAGTTCCAGTTGATACCACCAACAACTCCATTCTACAATGTACCCATTGATGCGATAGGATCGTTGCCTACCACAGCAAGTGAGTCCAACTTTATCATCCTGGCAAGCGACCATTTCACTAAATAGATCAAAACAACATCAGTTAAGACATACAACGCAGGTTCAACCGCCAATTTCCTGTATAATCAAATTTTAGCAAAACACAGATTCCCTCAGGTACTTCTATCAGTCAATGCCAAGAACTTTAGATCTAGTGTTGTGATAAAGATTATAGTCTAGTTGGATTGAGGCAACAACTTACTATTCCATATATCCCATTCTTTTAATGGAAGCAAAGAGCGCGTGAATGGAATCTTTTTAAGGAAAATTAAAGAAGATGGCCTTGAACAACTTGGAGTGGGACCAACTATTGTCATACAGACTGCTAGCATATAGATTTAGACATTACCAGGTGATTAGCATGCCTCTCTTCATGATTATACATAATAGAGAAGCAGCGCTACCCAACTTTCTGGCACCAGTCATCTCTGTGGATTATAAGAACCTACAACTTGCAATTTATCAGCAAGAGTGTCAAGAAATTGATATGACTAAACAATAAGTCATGTATCCAGCGGATCATATTTTATGAGTCAAGGTGAGCCTCAAGATTTGTGTGGTAGATTATGTTGATAGAAAGAAAATTGATTGAAGTATTAATAGTTCAGCAAATCGATAAAATTCCGCCAAAGCCTTGATAATAGAATGAAACATCCAACATTATATTGAATAGAGAATCACTAATAAGAAGGGTCGAAACTGGTTAGGAATACTGATGATTAAGAGTTGAGCTTGGGAATGAGGAGAGAGTCATCTGAGGAGTATGAGAGTAAGGAAGGGTTAACAGAAGTAGAAGTTAGGCTTATATATTTTTTAATTGGTATTGTTGGGGTGATACCTCCTTATTTAAGTACTTTATTTTTACTATTTATTGAGAATCTGAGATCATCTTATTGCTAGTACGTTGTTCAGTGGGTTTTAACCTGTGCAACTAGCTTGGCAAAATCAACCAGAACCGCCAAAAGTTAACAAAATTTTACCAATGATTTGCAATTTTGAGTTGGAAGCCTCACAGAACATCAAAATAACTACCCTAAGAGTCAATATGTGAGTCAGAGATGGACTAGACTACAAGAGATAAGTTTAAAAGAGAATATACTATACTATCATGTATGAGAAAATCATATAGAGAAATTGCAAGCCACATGGAATGGCCCTGAATATGCCCTGGCTAAGAGAGTAACTGAAATTTCATGAGAGACAATGATACCAATATAGTATTTAGTTTGTAAACATCTGAAACCTTAAAACCTTCTGGAAGTCTCATCTTTGGAGGGAAAGTGTCATTGAAAAATCATGTTTATACCAGAAAATAAAACCTCTCCCTCTAGATGAACCATGCCAGTATATAACCACCACAAAATTTACAATTACAAGATTGAAACTCTGATAAGAAAGATGACTCCCATTTATAAACCATAGCGGCCTAAAAAATCTAAAATTATCTAAAATACTGTCATAAAAAATTTGTTACATGCTGACTGAAGAGAATTAATATGAAGGCAATGACGGCGCTGCCAAAGACTATATGTTTTGACTCCTTTTTATACCTTTTTTGGGGGAGATCGAGAAAAAAACAATTTACCAATAATGGAATAATTCTGTCAAAAATGACCAATGACAGAGGAATGACTGAAAGCACTTCTGAACCAAGTTCATCAACTGAAGCAATTGAACCTTCATTATAGATATTACCCAAAAAGGCAGTCAAGCAATAAGCAATGTTTATTTAAAAACTTAGAGAGTGGCGCATTATAGCAGCACAATTTTCCAAATTCTTAACTGATCAGCATATTACTAAGTTATATAAAGCAAAACCAAAAGTAGGTTTCAGCCCAAAAACTAGAAGCGAGGATTAATTAAGAGACCTAAACACCTGTTTAGTGATGTCCACCACTAGAAAGAGCTTGAGGTTACAGGATTTGAGTAAAATAAATGTTGTCACTAAGGCAAAGATCAAGAAGAGACTGACAAGAGTTACTTAAGCCCCTACAATATCTCTACCCCCTTTTCATATACTAGGATATTGGATATGATAAAAAGAATATTGAGCATTTACACATTCAAGAAAATTGATGCTTAGACTAAAAAGGGGTTAAAAAAGTCACATCTGTCAATTATACAAAAATTAATAGTTGGTAAAGCTTAATTAAATACTAGGAAAAATCCTTAAGAAATTAAGCCCAATATACCTTTTATGAAATCCTGCCTATTTGAAATAAAATAACATCAAAATGTCAGGCGACCATTACATTAAGTGGCACACAAGGCAGTAGGTTTAGATGAACCTGCAAATAAGATATAGCTTCCTAGGCTGTTAGCTGCAAAGTCATATTAGGAATTTTTATTTTACAATACTCCCTTTGTTTGTCCCATTTGCAAAAAAGATGTGTGACAGCTGTCGCAGCTAGTGACATATTTTCTGGAATTAACTGCTCTTCTAAAGTCAAGTCCAACAAGCCCTTGGGGCAGAGACCAGAACCCCTAAGGGTCACCAATGACCTATCTAAGGTCATTGACAAAAAATGGGTTTTGGCTTTGCCAGCCAGGGCTGAGGAAAACGGCTTTTTGAGGCAAAATCCCAGGCGGGAATCGAACTTAACACCAAGAAAATCACAAGATATGAGATTACAAAATCTGGTCAAATTAAAAAATTTTGATTTTGTTGAAAAACGACGAATTTGTAGCTCATATCAGATTCCAATAACCACTGGAATCTTTGTGAAGCAACCCCCTAAAAATTAAGTCTTAAGATGAGAAAGGCTTTGCTTTTCTCAGATATTCTGATCACCCTAATAAAGTCTAGGAATTTCTGGGCTAATTTCCTATATAAATTTTTGTTTCCTTGACCAAAGAAATATACTTATCCAAAGTTCTGTGATGGCTGGAGTTTGTTTTCCGCTCTGACTTTCACCCCCTGCTGTATGTGAGCCCTCCACACACTCTACCACCTATTACACTGGCTCCACCTCCTCCTATTTTTCTGGCCTTTGCCTTGGATCTTACGCCACCCTTCCCAGCTCCCAGAGCCTCTTGTCTCTGATGGTTGTGGCCAGTTTAATGTGAGTTTTGCTCCAAAGATTTATATGGAAACACATTACTGACCGTTTAGGATGTCTCTTCATTTTGTTGGGTCACTTGGCCTTGTTATATCACATTTTTGGCTTGTGTCTTTCTCACCAGCGACCTTCTGCGCTCCAGTTTCCCTGACATTATCTGAGAAAAGCCTGGATTTTTTTGTGAATTTCTTCTACTGTTGGGTGGCTAGAGTTAGTCCAATCCTCTCAGAGTTGTCACCCGTTGAAGACATCCACTGGGCTGGTACTTTTGTATCCCTTCTGGCCTTGGTTGTTACCTTTCTCAAAGGGTGTGCTGAGGGTGTTGCGAGGCTCCCCTCACTCAAGAAGTTCATAAAGTATGCAGCACCTGCTACTACCAGTCTCACTATTCACTTTTCACGTGATTCCAAATTTAAAAATGAGATCTTCAACACGTTGTACAGCCTTAGGGCCCTCCAGAAGTCTCAAGGCAAGGACTTAGCTGACGTCCTCCTCCTCCAGCTGCTGCTCCATGAGGTTTCAGAGGGAGCTCACCAATGGTTACTCTCCACGGGTGAGAATAATAGATCCCACCTGGAATCTCTCCCAGCGTTGGAAAACTTTGTCAAGCCATGCAAGTATCCCCCTGATACCCTTTACGACTTTAAATCCTTTGTACACTTGTCCCAAGGAGACCTCACTACAGCTCAATACTTGCGCCTGTTTCAAGAGCGAGCATCAAGATTGGCATCTCTTGAACAGTTGAAAATGGCCCTTCTCCGCAGGTCCCTAGATAATACAGGTGCTTCCCTTGACATATGGAATAACCCACCTCCCTCCTTATCTGGGACATGCTCCATCCTTGCATCCCTGTTGTCTATCAGCCTCTGTGTTCTCAAGCCTAATTGTGCCGCTGAACTTCAGATCCTAGAACTTGACGACTCCATCACTGTGGGGCACCAACATGTTTCTGATCCAGTGGTGACATATTCAGCTGAAACACTGGCTGTTATGGACACTTCCAACCTGATTCTAGAATGCCCTACTTCCGTACTCTCCCAGTACCACTTGGAACCAGCAGTGAGATCGCTGGAATGTGAGGCTGAAACCTCCGTCATAGGTGGGTGTCCCCTCACTACTGGCCCTGCACCGCCGCGCTCCATGGAGTACCCTCACTTTTGTCCTCAAAAGTAGAGGGGGTTAGTAAGTCTAACCCATTTGATACAGAGCCTCCAATTCCTCCAAGGTATGGACCTGCCGTTGCCGTTTTGGAACCTATGCCTTCTGTCCAACATGTCATCCCAGTTGGCCCAGTTGAACAACTCTTTTCTATCACTCCAGAGTCACCTCTTTTGTAGCGGACTCCATCCAAAATGAGTAGAGTTAATGAGAGGATAATCGAAGAAGAGAGCTGTGGCTGACCCCACCAAAAGCTTGGCTGTCCTGACTGGTGTAGTCTCATGTGATAAAAACCTTACTCCCGCCAAACATAGAGCATTAAGCTACCCCACACCATTTAAGTCCAGTGTACAACTTTATAGCAATGTGAAGTCATTTGAGGAAAATTTTTTAGGGATAATCCACATTATACGCCGCCCTCTGGGCTTGGAGCCATCCTGTCATCCCTTGGCTCTGAGGGAAATAAACCCTCCTCTGCTTACTTCTTGTTCATGGCTACTTTTTCTTCTGCAGGGAAGAGCTTTAAAGAACTCGCTTTGGTGGACACTAGTGCAACTGAAAAATTCATCCGCCAAGAGTTGTCAGAGGCCCTGGAGCTACCCCTGGGAGTTGATCAGTTTGTGAAGGGTAGTGCATCTCAAACCATTCCAAGTTACCTTGTGTTAACACCTGTCTCTTTCATTGCAAGTGATGGTTACATTGTTGAGAGCTTCTCCTCGATAAAGAACCTCCTATACCCTGTTATTTTGGGGGTTGGCTGGTGGCGCCGATTTGACATCAACACTAACCTCCTAGACTCTACCATGCATGCACAATTTCATGGTGGAGTCACGGTTACCATCCCTTGCTTAAATGAGAGCGCCACGGTGCTCCCCAGAAGGTGGTGCCCCTCCCCTAAGGTGGGCCTAGCCTCTATTAAACCTACTGATGCCCTGACCCCAACACTTGCTCTGCCAGAATTCATCCGCGGATATTTTGATCTGTTTGATCCACAAAGGCCCGCCCACTCCCTAAGCACACCAATTTTGACTTTATGTATAAGTTGACTGTGATTCTCGTCAAGATATCCTTTCCAATTTACCCTTTGTCCCTGAGGGAGGAGGCTGCCTTGGACGATTGTGTAGACGACATGCTCTCTAAGGGTCAAATCTTTAAGAAATCCTCACCTGTGTGATCCCCCCTCCTGTTTGTAGAGATTTTTGATGGTTCACTTCGTCCCTGCGTTGATTATGGCAATCTGAACAACGTAACAGTGCCTGACCTCCATCCGCTCCCTCTGGAGCAACAGATTGCCCGCTACATGGAGAAGGCTAGGGTGTTCAGCAAGCTGACTGCCTCAAAGCTTTCAACCAGATCCGCATTAAAGAAGGCCATGAGTGGTTGACCACTTTTTGGACTCGGAAATGTATCTACCAGTTCAGGGTTATGCCATTTGGTTTAAAGAACGCTCCAGCCTGCTTTCAGAGGCTCATTGATGCTGTCTTGGGAAACCTTATGGGTACCTGCGCGATTGAATACATGGACGACATACTGGTCTTTTCCCCAGATGCAAAATCTCATGCCCACCACCTTGTGTCTTTCATGGAGGGAATTTCACAGGAAAACCTTACAATTAAGGCTAGAAAGTGTGAGTTCTTCCAACCCAAGGTCGAGTTTTTAGGAAACATTATCTTCTCCCATGGTCACATGATTATCCCAGATAAGGAAGCAGATATCCGTGATTGAGTTACCCCCTCATCTCTCAAGGAGTTACGCAGCTTCCTTGGGACATGTAACTTCCTCAAGAAGTTCACCCCCTCAGCTCTCAGAAGTTGCCGCCCCTCTCTACACCTCTTCATGGAAGAAGATTTTTAGTTGGACCAATGAATGCAACGCTGCATTCCACGCCGTCAAGTCCATACTTTTTTTGGCCCAGAGTTGGTACATGCAGACCCCAGCCACCCCTTTATTGTTGCCACTGATGCTTCCAACTTTGCGCTGGGAGCTGCTCTGCTACAAGAGGGGGAGGATGGAGTGGAACGTCCTGTTGCTTACTTTTCTAAGAAAATGACCCTGGAGCAGCTCAACTATGCAATATATGATAAGGAGCACCTTGCAGTTGTTGAGGAAGTGCAACACTGGCGCCACCATTTGCATGGGTCTAAGTGGCCATTTACTGTCCGCACTGACCACAAGGAATTGATGTACTACCGCGCCCCCAGAAGCTGTTCCCTCGCCAGTCCCAGTGGTTAGAAATCCTGTCAGTGTTTGGCTTCAGGTATAAATTCATTAAGAGCACTCATAACATGTTACCTGATGCTCTATCCTGGAACCCTGCCCTAGCACCTGACCCAGCACTAGTTGACGCCCACAATACCCAGGTGTTGATTAAGCCAGAACAGGTGAAGGAGAGCCCACTGTCCAACCCCCTGCTTTGATTATGATGGAACCTTTGGAAGGTGACATCAACACACATTCCCGTGTTAGGTTGTCCCAAACTATGTCAGCTGACTATGATAAGATTAAGCAGGCCTGCCATAGAAATGGCGAATCCCTGGACAAAGACTACCAATTGATGGATGAGGTCATACTCCATCAGGGATAGTGGTGGGTACCTCCTGGACCCCTGCGTGAGGAAGTGATCCGTGAAGCTCATGACCCTCCAACTGCTGGCCACCCTGGCAAGAACAAGACGCTTAAGTTTATCTGCCGCTCCTATAGTCGGAAAGGTATTACCACTGATGTGGCAAAATTCACAAAGTCTATCTCGACGTGCAACTGGTCAAATCCAATCCACCTGATGAGTGCTGGATTGCTTATTCCCCTCCAAGCTGCTGAGGGCCCTTGAACATCAGTGTCTGTCGATTTTATTATGGAACTTCCCTTGTCCCAGGGTTATGATGCAGTAATGGTTGTGGTGGACCGTTTCACAAAGATGACCCACTTCATCCCCTGCAACTCCACCATTACTTCAGTTGAGACAGCCCGCCTCTTTGTAGATCACATCTTTTGCTTACATGGTCTCCTCAAGGAGACTATCAGTGATTGGGGCCCAAAATTCACTGCGCAGTTCTGGGAAGCCCTGATTTCCATCCTCAGCATCCGTCCCTGACGCTCCACAGCCTTCCACCCCCAGTCAGATGGACAGACGGAGAGGGTGAACCAAGGTTTGGAGCAATTCTTGCGTAGTTATTCCAATGCTGAACAGAACAATTGGTCCTCTCACCTCCCACTGGCGCAATTCACTTATAATAACCTTACCCAAGCCTCTAAAGCACTTCCCCCTTTTTTGAAACTATAGTTACAACCACAGTTTCAACCCAAGTCCGCGGATTGAGTCCACCGTTGTTGCTGCCAATAAGCGCACTAAAGAGCTCAGGGACATACATCAGGCAGTGAAGGACCATCTAGTTGATGCTGTGAGGATCTACAAAGAATATGATGATCAAAAGCGCCATGAAGGACCTGAGTATAAGCCTGGTGACTTGGTCATGGTCAACGCCAATAATCTCCACCTAAAGCAATCCTGCCGCAAGTTAGGTCTCAAGCGCTTTGGTCCCTTCAAGATCCTTAAGAAAGTTGGCCAATCAGCTTATCAGGTTGACTTACCCCCCTCAATCAAAGTGTTCAGCACCTTACATGAATGCCTCCTGACCCCCTTCAATGGTCCCATGCCACCTCACCCGGATCCCATGATAGTGGATGGTGAACCCTAATATGAGATTGATGCCATTCTTGCTTCTATCCTATCCCAACGCCGCCTGAAATACTTGGTGTCCTGGAAAGGATTTGATGAGACAGAGAATAGCTGGGTATCTTATTGGGACATAACCAATGCTCAGGACCAAATTATGACTTCCACTCTAGATTCCCAGATGCCGCAGGACCTTCCACCCAAGCCTTTTTAGCTTCATGAAGCTACCCACTCCACACAAGAACTTTGCCTTGGCCAATGTCCCTTCAGGTGGTGTAGAACCCCATCTAAGAGCTGAGGGTGATGTCACAGCTAATGAAATATTACCTGGAATTAACCGCCCTTCTAAAGTCAAGTCCAACAAGCCCTTGGGGCAGAGACCAGAACCCCTAAGGGTCACCAATGACCTATCTAAGGTCATTGACAAAAAATGGGTTTTGGCTTTGCCAGCCAGGGCTGAGGAAAACGGCTTTTTGAGGCAAAATCCCAGGCGGGAATCGAACTTAACACCCAGAAAATCACAAGATATGAGGTTACAAAATCTGGTCAAATTCAAAAAATTTTGATTTTATTGAAAAACGACGAATTTGTAGCTCATATCAGATTCCAATAACCACTGGAATCTTTGTGAAGCAACCCCTAAAAATTAAGTCTTAAGATGAGAAAGGCTTTGCTTTTCTCAGATATTCTGATCACCCTAATAAAGTCTAGGAATTTCTGGGCTAATTTCCTATATAAATTTTTGTTTTCTTGACCAAAGAAATATACTTATCCAAAGTTCTGTGATGGCTGGAGTTTGTTTTCCGCTCTGACTTTCACCCCCTGCTGTATGTGAGCCCTCCACCCACTCTACCACCTATTCCACTGGCTCCACTTCCTCCTATTTTTCTGGCCTTTGCCTTGGATCTTACGCCACCCTTCCCAGCTCCCAGAGCCTCTTGTCTCTGATGGTTGTGGCCAGTTTGGTGTGCGTTTTGCTCCAAAGATTTATATGGAAACACAATACTGACCATTTAGGATGTTTTTTCGTTTTTTTGGGTCACTTGGCCATGTTATATCACATTTTTGGCTTGTGTCTTTCTCACCAGCGACCTCCTGCGCTCCAGTTTCCCTGACAGCGGCTCCCAATTTGGGTTGGGCACCACTAGTTCTAAAAAGATGAACTTGCAAAAGGGTAATAATCAAGAATTTGCCCAACAATTGACCTAAATGATACTAAGTCTCATCTAACTGGTATATTAAACATACCTTTTGACCTATCATAAAACGCCATAAAGGCGTTGTAAAATCTGGATGCATCTTCTTAACAAGAGCCTCCAATTCAGATTTCCCCCTCTATTAGTTTTCTTTATCCTTTTACTTATGGGGTTATATTGTTAAATGTTACATATATAAACCCCTATTAGATACTATAATAAAGTCAAGTCATCACTTCTATACCTCTTTTTGGTACTTGACTTCAATAAGACCCTTTCGCCATACTTATCATAGGACAGATACTCTAGCTGGTGGGATCTAAGCATGGCCTGCGACCCTCAAAAATAAATAATATACTTTTCGTGAGCCTTAGACTGCTTCAAGTACTGACTGTTAGGCTTCTTAGACATAGCACCATTAAGCCACAAAAACGGAAACCTCAGGCTGGTGCTCACTACAGTAGCCCAGCCAACACTTAACAATACTTGCAACTAATTGATCACCCATGGAAGTTAACCAGACTAAAAGTGTAACCCACTGTATGAACAACAATAATGGTGAAGAAGATGAATAAATGGAAAGTACACATATCATAACATTTGAAGAAATACAAGAAAATTCAAGGATTCATGAATCACATCATCTAAAATAAGTACCAATAAAGGAGTTTGAGCCATAATTTGTGGAGTCATTAACCCAGGAGAAAGAGACAGCTGTGCTAGGAAACCTTCCATGGGCAAGGCTAACAAGACCCTTTATGATATGATGTTCTCCCAGAGACATAGATTATAAGTTCAAATCTATCTCGCTACATCAGATGATTTATACATCCAGCCTTTACCATAACATGCATTTATCAGGAGTTAATAATGAGTATATCCACCATCATATCAATACCCAAGGGACCTTACAGTTGGCCTATGAACAGGTATAAAATTTAGGAGCTCAAAGTATAAAGGACATCCACCAACTAATTTATTGAATTATTTCTACATTTTAAAAACTTTATAACTAAACGGGATCATTGAATCTTATGTTATCAAGTATGTGGAGAAAGCTATGGAGCTTCTCTGAAAGAACATTATGAATTTTAATGAAAATACTTAAAGATCACTTGTTGCCTTTATTAAGAGCTATATAGACAAGACGCTAAAGCTAATGGCAAAATGGTGAACCAACCTTCTACTAGCCATCATATTAAGAGAAACAGATTAAACTCCTTAAATCGTGGATAGAACAGGACCAAAGACAAAAAAATGAACTGGAGGCCCATTGAATCTCCAAGTCTCAATCAGTAACTTACAACATTGTTTTCAAAGTTGCCTGTGATGAGAAACATCTGGCTCCCATGTGACTCAGGTGTTTACTCATTCCATTACTGAGCGAAACAACAAATTGGAGAGCAATATTAGAGGCAATTTTCCTAGTTGTGAAGACATTGTAAAGTCTAATATCGCCTCAATGAAGCTGAGCAATGCTGGAACACTCTCACAGAAGGGTTGAGAAACATGACTGACAAGAGCCTCAGAGCACTGAATGCAAAGAGATGGAGAACCTTAAATCAGCGCATTAGAGTATTAGAGGGTGAGAACAAACTCTTGTGAACCTTAATGAACATCTTCTTGTCAACAAGTTCATCATATGGACATCAGGTTAAGAACTTAGAGAGTGATAAAGTCATTATCAAAAGAAGAATTTTTTCTGTTGGATATCACATTAAGACTTACTATGGAGGAAATAAAGCAACATCTCAATCCTTTACAGGATCAATTATGTCAACTCTCACGTCAAGTTGACAGTGTGACACTGTCAGGGAAACGGCATATGGATTATAGACTGGCCTGCCAGTTGGGACGCAGAAGCAACCAAAAAGCAAGCAAGAATTCTAAAAGCATTTCCACTCAAATGACGTTGTATGACGTGGGAAGATGGGAAACAAATGTGCGCTGATGTGAGGCAAGCGTGAAAAGAAGCCCAGAAATGAACCTGACTGTTATAGCTCCAGACCTTGCGGACCTTGTTGCAATGTATTGCATTATCAGATTAGCTACTTTGGGATACTCCATAGAAAGGGCTTGACATAAAGCCAGAGGTGAGGGGGTGGATCCTCACATGAAGTTGAGATAAATGAGCCCACAGGATTACAATATCCTGGTTGCAGATGGCTTCAATGACAAGATTAAATTCTTAGAAGTTTCTTACTTGATAGATTCAGTTAATTACAGAGAGAGCTATTGTGACTAGCATAACAGGTATTGCTCAGCCAATTTAGGGGCTGATGGGCCACAATGTTA